>PITA01016633.1:0-45987 GCA_004023965.1 Spilogale gracilis
GGCAACTATCAATTTGTTCTCTTCAATAAATATTCTTTTTTTTTTTTTTTTAAAGACTTTATTTATTTGACAGAGAGAAACACAGCCAGAGAGGGAACACAAGCAGGGGGAGCGGGAGAGGGAGAAGCAGGCTTCCCGCCGAGCAGGGAGCCCGATGTGGGACTCGATCCCGGGTCTCCGGGATCATGACCTGAGCCGAAGGCAGTCGCTTAACCGACTGAGCCACCCAGGCGCCCCAATAAATATTCTTTTAATGAAATAACACAGTACAGAAACTTTTTTAGTGTCCAGAGGTACTTTTTGGAGTTGCTTAGGCTCGTAAGAGCTAACTCTTACTAACCAAATTCATTAATATACAACGGGAGGCTGTAACTCTCCAGGGACCAGAATACTTCTGCCTGCCAACCAGAGCACATTTTCCCTGAATCAAGATACTGGAGAAGTTGACTTAGGAATCAGGAGGTAACGTATAATGATAGTTGGAGTCTAAGTTTTGCAGTCCCGTAGACCAGGGCTAGGTGAATGATCCTGGGTAAGTTGCTTAATCTTAGTATGCATCAGTTTCATCATCTTTCCAGTGGAAAACAACAGTAGCTGCTTCACAGGACATAGGGAGATTTAATTGAGGTAGAAGACTTGCCTAAGTTCACACACCTCATAAGTGGCAGAATTGGGACTTAACCCAGAGGTTCTAGCTCCCAGTACCTATATTCTGTAGTACTCATGTGCTACATTCCCTTTTCTTTATCTTTGTCTCCTTGTCTTTCAGGTAGATGGGAAATTGCTGTGCTGGCTCTGTACACTTTCATACAAACGGGTCCTTCAGAAGACCAAAGAGCAGAGGAAACATCTGAGCAGCTCTTCCCGTGCCAGCCACCAGGAGAAGGAACAGTATAGTCGACTGAGTGGTGGCAGCCATTATAATAGGTAACCCCAAGATGCATAAGATAAGACTGGAAGTAACAGTTGGTCTGATAGAATACACAGTTAGCCACAGGAAATACCATTTAGTATACATTTTCCTGGGCTTTTCTCTCTAGTTACTAGCCTTTACCGAATTTTACAGTTCGTATATCTTCCAAGTGCTGGAGAGATTTCCATAAGGTATCAGGATTTCCTGACTTTGTATTCTGTCTGAAAAGTTTGTGGAACTTGTTCTACTTTCCTTGTAATGTTCTCACCTTTGGTGTGGGTTATCTCCTTGGAAGTTTGGACATTTCACTTTCTGAGGCATGTAGCATTTGTATGCATATTTGATCAGGAGGTTGATAGATGTTCTAGGTTTGTCCTAGTGGGATCTCATCGAAAAGACATCCTTTCAATGTAGCCTTAGCTTCCTTTCAGAGTCTCTGAAGTGTTGTTAAGAGTTCTGGTTCTGGATTGAATCCCAACTCTGTCAGGTTCTTTGTGTGGAATCTTGGGTAAGCGTTTTTCATCTTTGAAATAGGGATATAATAGTATTACCTCAGGAATTGTTGTGAAGATAGATTATATAGTGTATGCATAGTGATTAGTTTTGTAACTGGTATATAGGAAGCATTCAATATATTTTAGTTACTGTTTGTTATTGTTACCATTATGGTTTTGTTTGTTCATTTAGCAAACATTATTAAGTACTCTCATGGGCCAGCAATTCTGCTAGGAGGGCAGAGATGAATAAAAGAATCATGCTGCTCACCAAGAGTATGAAGTCTGGTGGGGAAGGCAGCCCTGTAATCAAATCATTGCAGTATAATTCAATGACCATGAGAAACATCAAGATGCAGGCATGAGAGGCAGTAGTAATTAACTGCCTTGAGAATTCAGGCAAGAGAGTCTCAGAGAAGAGCTGGTGTTGGAGCTGGATTTTAGAATGAGTTGGAATCGTCACAGAGGGAACGGGCAGAGGCTTCCTAGGCTGAGGGATAGTGTTTGCTGAGACATGGAGGGCATGAGAACACATGGAACCCTGGGGAATTGTAGGTCCTTTTATGTTGCTGGACCTTATGTTTGAGAGCCAGGGAATGGGAGAAAAGGGGATTTTGCAGACATGTTAAGGAGCATGAACCTGATCCTGAGGTCTATAAAAAAAATTAACCCTGATTATTGTGGAGAATACATTGGAAGGAAAAGGGACTGGGGCCTAGTTAAGAAGCTTTTCTTATGAATCCAGGATAAGAGATATTAATATTAGAATCTCAGCTGAGGCCGTGGTACCAGAGATCAAAGAAGCAGGTTCAGGAAGGTAGTTTAGAGGGAGAATTATGAGAAATTTAGATAATTTGATGAACAGGTAGAAGGATAGGAGCTGGGTGAGTAAAGGATAATTCTCGGGTTTCTTACTTGGATGAATAGGTAGGTTCTTAACTGAGAGAGAATATAGGAAGAAAAGTTCAGTTTTTAAAAGTTGAGTTTGTGGGGCACCTGGGTGGCTCAGTCGGTTAAGCGTCTGCCTTCAACTCAGGTCCTAATCTCAGATCCTGGCATTGAGACCTGTGCCAGGTGCCCTGCTCAACATGGTGTCTGCTTCTCCCTCTCCCTCAGTCTCTTCCCCCTGCTCATGCTCTCTCTGTCTCTTTCTCAAATAAATAAGTAACATCTTTATAGGGGCGCTTGGGTGGCTCAGTGGTTGATGAGGCCCATTGGTAGCTCATTAGAGTCAGTGGGAATAGAAGTTGTTATAAAGTGTGGATTTCTGCTGCTCCACCCCAAACTTTAATTCATTAGGATGTAGGATAGAGTCCATGAATCTGCATTTGGGGAGCACCATTTCCAACCCATATGAAAAGTAGTTGTTAAAACCATGCTCTTGGATGATACTATTCAAGTTTGAGGCTGAGAACAGAACTCTAGAAGCACTCAAGAAGGATGAAGTATTTGCAAACCGTGTAATCTGATAAGGGGTTAATATAAAAATATATGAAGAATTCATACAACTCAATAATTAAAAAAGCAAATAATCCAGTTTAAAGATGGGCAAAGGACCTGAGTAGACATTTTTCCAAAGAAGACATGGCCAGTAGATACATGCAATGGCCAGTAGATACATGCACAGGTGCTAAACATCACTAATCATCAAAGAAATGCACATCAAAACCACAGTGAGATATTAGCTCACATCTTTTAGGATGGCTATTACTGAAAAGACAGGAAGGGTGCCTGGTTGGCTTAGTTGGTGGAGTATGTGATTCTTGATCTCAGGGTCATAACTTTGAGCCCTACATTGGGGATAGAGCCTACTTAAAGTTTAAAAAATTAGTGGCTCAGTTGGTTAAGCGACTGCCTTCGGCTCAGGTCATGATCCCAGAGACCGGGGTTCGAGTCCCACATCGGGCTCCCTGCTCGGCAGGAAGCCTGCTTCTCCCTCTTTCACTCCCCCTGCTTGTGTTCCCTCTCTGGCTGTGTTTCTCTCTGTCAAATAAATAAAATCTTAAAAAAAAAAAGTTTTAAAAAATTAAAAAGATTTTTAGAAAAGTACTTTTTAAACTGTAAGGTACATTATACTTCTTATTAATATGTTATTGCCTCTGTTCCCATAGTTATTAATAAAGCAGGTAATATTAAAGCTAAGAATTTTAGGGGCCTATGGAAGAGAGCTAGCCATGCATCCAGGACTTAGGAAATCAAGACCTTGCTGGATTTTAGTAATCAAGATTAGGGGCATGTGGATGACTCAGTTGGTTGAGTGTCTGCCTTCGGCTCAGGTCGTGATCCCAAGGTCCTGGGATCGAGCCCCACATTGGGCTCCTTGCTCAGCAGAAGGCCTGCTTTTCCCTCTGCGTGCCATTCCCCCTGCTTGTGCTTTCTTTCTCTCTTGTGAAGTGAATAAGTGAAATCTTTAAGAAAAGAAATCAAGACTAATTAGCTCTTGTAGGGAAGAGCTATATCATGTTCGTCCCATTTAACAAACTTCTATTGTGATGTTTTATAAATCTTTGATTTTTAATGTGTTTCTTTCTATCTTTGCATTAAAAGCCAGAAAACACTTTCTACATCTTCAATTCAAAATGAAATTCCAAAGAAAAAATCCAAGTTTGAGTCAATCACAACTAATGGAGACAGGTAAGCCAGTTGCTGTGTGTGCATGTTTCCATTTGAGTTGCTGCATATACAGTTCCTGAAACAGGAGTACATTCCAAGATATGCCTTGGACCTAGTCTAGGGTTGTTATTGAGCCTCTGAGGATCATTACATTAGCCACTTGGTATCTTATGAATAAGCTGTGCTGATACTTGTTTATAATTAATCCTGTCAGTAAAAGACAAGCATATATAACTGGATTTAATAGCAACTGAATTCTGTAGTCCACAAGTAACTCCCTCACACTAATTCTAAGAAGTCAGGAGCTGTATGCTTTTCACTATCATCTGTGCCTGTGGCCTCCTTGAAGCAGGATAGGACTTGGTCTTAGGAGGTAAAACAGAGACCAGTGGAGTTAAGGCAGTATTGCTCAGTCTATGAGGGGTAATTCATGTTTCCTTAGTATGCAGAAAGCCCAGTGCAGATACTGAGTTAGCAGAGAATGAGATGCGTTCAAATATTTTTACTTCTCTTTAAACCTGTCTAAATACATATTTTTAATCTTTGCTTTTCCCTCTCCTGAGCGATGCTTCTGTTTTACAAGCTACTTTGTCCTAATATCCAGAATACCCCATCCGTGTTGGTATAGTGGCTGCTTCCCAACCAAGTCCTGGGGCCACCCGTTTCCTCGTTTCCGCAGGCCCAGGCATCCTGAAGTAAGACGCTGACATACTCTTCCGCCAAATCCTTGGAATCATGTCCATTCTAAAAACTCCCAGTATCAGTTCTCCCTCCCAGCCAGTGGTGGTTATGGGAGTAGACTAGCATATAGGCTTACCAGGACTGAATTTCGTTTAGGGGAACACAAAGTATCTGTGAATTGTATTCTTTCCCGTTACTTTTTTTATTAACTTGATTTCAGATTCTACAAGTTGTCTTTTTCTTTTTTAAGATTTATTAATTTCTTTGAGAGAGAGAGAGTGTGTGAGATGGGGAAGCTCAGAGGGAGAGAATCTCAAAGATTTCCCCATTGAGCACAGAGCCCAACACAGGACTCCATCCCACAACCCATGAGAGCATGCCCTGAGTCAAAACCAAGAGTTGGATGCTTAACCAACTGAGCCACCCACTGAGTGCAGAGCCACACACCCACTGGATCTCAAAACCCATGAGATGGTGACCTGAGCAGAAACTAAGAGTTGGACATCCAGCCGACTGAGCCACCTAGTCACCCCTCACTTTGAAAACATTCTGATAAGACTTTTTTTGACAGTCCTTTTGTAATGTCATGCCAACCCCCAGTTCTTTTACTGAGTTTCTACCTTGATTTCAGTTCTGTACCAGATGTTGGCAGTCTCACTTCTGAGCTCTCTGTTGTAGCTGCTCCCCATTTTCAGTTGATCAGATTACTTTCCTGGCCCCACTTTTAAAATACCCATTTATGCTTTTGTCCTTTCATTGTTATCCCCTCTTGTCTCCTGCAGGCTGCTCTCTAACAACTTGCCACTCACCTTGCTGTTCTACCACATTCTCCTTTCTTTGTTTTTAAGTTTTGAGGCATATTTGATGGTTTTTTTCTCCATTTTTCCTTCTCTGTTAGCCTTCTATATCGTGTAGAGAGAATGCCTTTAGGTTAGGTTTTGTTTTGTTTTTTTAAAGATTTTATTTATTTAAGAGACAGCGAGAGAGAGTATGCATGAGCGCAGGGGGAGAGGCAGAGGGAGAGATCAGCAAACTCCCCCGCTGAGCAGGGAGCCCAACTTGGGACTCAATCCCAGGACCCTGAGATCATGACCTGAGCTGAAGTCAGATGTTTAACCAACCAGCTGAGCCACCTAGGCATCCCTAGTAATTTTATAAAACCTTTTCTTGAATACTTTTATATTTTTTAAAAGATTGTATTTATTTATTAGAGGGGAGAGGGAGGGGGAAAGAGAGTCTTAAGCAGACTGCAGAGTGCAGAGCTGGACACGGGACTTGATTTCACGACCCTGAGATCACAACTGAGCCAAAATCAAATAACTATGCCACCCAGGTACCCCCTCAAATAGCTTTATACCTCTTTTTTAAAAAAGATTTTATTTGTTTATTTGACAGAAACACAGCGAGAGAGGGAACATAGCAGGGGGAGTGAGAAAGGGAGAAGTAGGCTTCCCGCCAAGCAGGGAGCCCGATGAGGGGCTGGATTCTGGAACTCTGGGGTCATGATCTGAGCTGAAGGCAGAGATGGTTAATGACTGAGCCACCCAGGCGCCCTGCTTTATACTTCTAAAATGCTTTTTTTTTTTTTTTGTACACTGCAGAATTCCTAGCCTCCCCCTCATATTTTCTAATTTGTTGAAATTGTAGCAAACACTTTCAATTTGAGGAAAATCTGAGTTGATTTCTAGCTTTCCTTCCCAAGGAAAATGCACCAGCTATTTTTTGATCCTATTTGCTATTGTTTTGTTGGTGATAAGAAAGTATTCTCAATAATGGGTGGTTCCCGGGCACACCTTGTGGTTTATTGTTTCTAAAAAACCATTCTTTTCCTTTCCTTGTAGGGTTTTTTGTGTTTTGTTTAAAGGTTTCATTTTTTAAGTAATCTCTACCCAGCACGGGGCTTGAACTCCGGATCCTGAGATCAAGAGTCACATGCTCCACTGACTGAGCCCCTCCAGGGGCTGAAAGAGTAGACTTACTTTATGTGGTCTTTGAGGACAGACCCAGGGCCGAAGGGTAAGAATGACAGGGAGGAAGGTTTTGGCTTAATCTGAGGTGGGTTGCTGTTATATTAAAATGTTTAGAAAAGACAAGAAGCTTCCCAGAGAAGTGTAATGAGTTTCTTGTCATTGAAGATATTTGAAAAGAGACTGGATCTAATTTCCTGCCTTGCTAACCTAACCATCTGTTTTCATTTGATTTCCAGCAGTTCTTATTAATCAGAAGTTAGAGTTAGAAAGGTTAGGCCCTAACACAGGATAGATATAATGGGTTTTGTCAACAATATATTGGTATGGGAATAATCCTCTCTTAAGAAGCAGGTAGAGAAAAGCATTAGAAGGTTTGGGGACCACAAGATTTATATTAGCCCATTTACTCCGTTTCATTTGTCATCTTGTTATAGGCTTACATAAATTCTTTTGGATTGAGGGAAGACAGTCCCTTGGCAGGTATTGAAACTGGTGGAGACTTTGATGGGTTCTTTCAAGATTTTCTCTTGCTTGTTTTATTATATGGCATTCACTTTCTGTCACCCAGTAATTCTGCATATTCATCAGTTATGAAAGCACAGGCCCATTCTTCTGACATGCTTCATATAGACCAAGAGAGAATATTCTTTTTTTTTTTCTTTTAAGTTTCTTCTTCTTCTTTTTTTTTTTTTTAAGATTTTTATTTATTTATTTAACCAAGAGACACAGCGAGAAAGGGAACAGAAGCAGGCTTTCCGCCGAGCAGGGAACCTGATACGGGGCTCAGTCCCAGGACGCTGGGATCATGACCTGAGCTGAAGGCAGACACTAACGACTGAGCCACCCAGGTGCCCCAAGAGAGAATATTCTTTTTTTTTTTTTTTTTTTTTAAGATTTTATTTATTTATTTGACAGAGAGATCACAAGTAGGCAGAGAGCGGAGGAAGTAGGCTCCCTGCTGAGCAGAGAGCCTGACGTGGGCCTCAGTCCCAGGATCCTGAGATCATGACCTGAGCTGAAAGCAGAGGCTTTAACCCACTGAGCCACCCAGGTGACCCCAAGAGAGAATATTTTTATCAGTGGACTGTGTCTTCTAGCCACAGAAATGTTTGACTTGGTAATTAGGAAGGTGTCCAGTGATTCTGCTTGCTGTTTACGGTTTCTACTTGTGTAGAGAAATGCTGATTATTAGATGTAGTTCAAGATGGAGGAATGAACCAACAGCAAGGGAGACCTAGAGTCATTGCCATATTGATATAGAGAGTTGGGAATCAATATTTCAGTGTCTGCTTAGGAAAAACAGGTTTGTGTTTTATTTTAAAGGCTTCCCTGGGAAGAGTAAGAGCTTTCTTTGGAAATCTCTAGAGAAGGGCAAGATTTGACTCTCATGGCAGTGATTCCTTGTTTTGGGTATAAGACATCTCTGATCATCCAGGGAAAGCTACGGATCCTCACCCTAGAAACCACCCATTGTATGTATACACCGAACTGTACATAAAATTTCAGGGGATTAAAGATTCCCTGGAGCTGGGCCTGGTTAGAAGACTCCACTAAGAGGATAGAGTTCACCTGGCACCTGGAAAAAATGAAGTGCTCAAGTGCTGTTACCTAAAGAATCTGGTGAAAACCCAGGTTGTGGTGTGACTCTGGAATTTGCCACCTCTTTGTTCCTTTTCTAACTAAATATCACTGAATTCTTGATACTGGAAGTGGTGGTCAATGGGCCAGTTGCAGTGTAGGGGAAGTTGGCTTCCTTCCTATTAATTTCATCTTTTGGGGGCAACTGAGTAGCTCAGTCAGTTAAGAGTCTGCCTTTAGCTCAGGTTGTGATCCTGGAGTGCCTCTGTTCAGCGGGGGAGTCTGCTTCTCCCTCTCCCTCTGCCCCTCCCCCTGCTCATGCTTCCTCTCTCTCTCTCCCCCAAATAAATAAATAAAATCTTTTTTAAAAAATGCCATCCTTTTATAATTTTTAAAAGGGACTCGGGTGCCTGGGTGGCTCAGCGGGTTAAGCTTCTGCCTTTGGCTCAGGTCATGATCTCAAAGGGTCCTGGGATCCAGGCCGCATTGGGCTCTCTGTCAAATAAGTAAATAAAATATTTTTTTAAAAAAAGAGAGAGACTGACTGCTCCCGAGATGGAATGCAGCAGCTTCCTTTTTTTTTTTTTTTAAGTTTTTTTTTATTTATTAGAGAGAGAGGGAATGAGTGGGGGGAGGGACAGAAGGAGAGGGAGAAGGAGACCCCCCACTAGCAGGGAGCCCAACATCAGATACTAAACCGACCAAGCCACTCAAGTCCCCTGTGCAGCAGCTTCTTAGCAGTTGTACCACATCACAGTGCTTCAGGGCAGAAAATAAAGAACCAAAAGATGAGCTCTGTGGGGAGCTTTAAAGAAAAATACATGAGCATACAGTGGATAATTTATCCAGATTCTAGGGAAATTAGTCACAAAAAAATTGACTGTTTCACCTATAAATAATTGGGAATCTTCAGTGCACCTGAAACAAAATGTCCGTGACTCTTGGGGAATGCATTTGTTTTCACCTTGAATGTGGAAAATGCAATGGCTTGTGGTTTGGTTGGTATAGTCACCTTATGATCACCTTGCCTGTGCAGTTTAGCATATGCTGTTGAGTCTGGCATGTATGGAGCATTGTGCTCACTGCTGGGAATTCACATACTTGTTCTTCCCCTCGAGCTTGTAGTCAGTGGCCTGTGGTGTGTCCTCAAGTAGAAAAAGATTTATCCCTCCAAGCTGTGATTTCTTTCCTCTCCATGTTTTTACTCAGCTTTTCCCCAGACCTGGCTCTGGACTCACCAGGCACTGACCACTTTGTCATCATTGCCCAACTGAAGGAAGAAGTAGCCACTCTGAAGAAGATGCTGCATCAAAAGGATCAAATGATTTTAGAGAAAGAGAAGAAGGTACAGTTTTATTAATGCCTCTCAGGCCAGAATGATGCAAGGGTAAGCATGTGGTACCATAGGGCATGGTGCTAACTCTTGTTTAACTGGTATTTATTTGGTACTGACCACTGATGCTTTGAGAGTCCCTCCCCTCCTGGGAGGGACTTACTGTCTGCCTAGATGACTCATGATATGGTATTATCACAGTGAATCTACCTTGGTCAGGTGCATTTAGCCAGGTTGATTTTTCTCAGCATTTGGAGCAAGCTTCTGCTTCTCAGGAAGGATGCGTGTTGACCAGGCTTACAAAGGTTATGTATGATACTACAGTGCCCCTCTTAATTCACAGTGGGGCATAACTGATTACTACTCTTTTCAGTATGAGCTGCTTTGGAAGATTGTAATCAGAAGGTGCTGAATGAACATGGAGTTGGACAAGAGGGGAGGTAGTTATGTAATTGGAATTTTTTTTTTTTTTAAAGATTTTATTTATTTGACAGCGAGAAACACAGCCAGAGAGGGAACACAAGCAGCGGGAATGAGAAAGGGAGAAGCAGGCCTCCTGCCGAGCAGGGAGCCCGATGTGGGGCTCGATCCCGGGTCTCCGGGATCATGCCCTGAGCCGAAGGCAGTCGCTTAACCAACTGAGCCACCCAGGCGCCCGATGTAATTGGAATTTTTGATGCTCTCATACTAAGAGAACCTGATGTCTCCATCTCTGTTATTGGGATGGCCATATCTGTGGGACAGTAATACTCAAAATATGTGGGCCAGGTCTCCCTCCTTCCTGGACAATGTTCAGGTAGGCCTTCCTCCATGACTCTTAGGTAACTTTGCTTCCATTACTGACAACTCCCTTCCTAAGTGACCCATTCTTAAAACACATTAACATCTTCAGTAAAGTCTTGCTCTGGTCTAACAGGTAGCCTCCCTCTTTAAGGGAACTTTTTATATCCTTCCTCTGATTCAGGTCTATTTATGTTATTTTTAGGTTCTTAAAGAATATCTCATTTTTCTCATTAATAACAATGATAGCTAACTTTTATTGGATACTTAACTGTGTACCTGACTATTCTGCATTCTTTTTTTTTTTTTAAGATTTTATTTATTTATATGATAGAAACACAGCGAACACAAGCAGGGGGAGTGAGAGAGGGAGAAGCAGGCTTCCTGAAGGGAGCTGTATGCAGGGCTCGATCCCGGGATTCCGGGATCCTGACCTGAGCCAAAGGCAGACGCTTAACGACTGAGCCACCCAGGCGCCCCTTCTGTGTTCTTTCTATGTATTAACTCATTTGTCCTCATAATTGTTCTTTGAGAGAGGAATTACTGTTATCGTCATGTCATAGATGAAGACAGCCTCCAATATTTTTCCTCTTATGCTTCCTTTTCCTTCTCCTAGTTGTGTTTTTTTTCCCCTGAGGCTGGATGGTTTTTTGTGCCAAGTTTGGAGTGCTAGGATTCATTGTCAATGGCTAACAAAGGCATTTATAATGTTAAAATATTTATATGCATTCTTCCCATCTAATTTCAACCTCATTTTACAGATGAGGAAACGGACCCAAAGATATTAAATGAGGTACCAAATCACACAACTAGTAAATGGTAGAACAAAGTAATTAACTCAAGTCTGTGTTTTCTTCTGCCGGTGAGGTGGAGATTAATGGAGAGTGACCAGTATTTACTACGTGGCTATTGGATGAAAGCAGACCCAAGTATATTTTCTTCATGGACTAGATCAGAATGGCACATAAAAGGACTTTGCAGAATAGAGATAAAAATGGATGTTTCTACTACTTTGCAAACTTTGTGTTTTTTTTGTTTTTTGTTTTTTTAAGATTTTATTTATTTGACAGAGAGAAACACAACCAGAGAGGGAATACAAGCCAGGGGAGTGAGAGAGGGAGAAGCACGCTTCCCGCCGAGCAGGAAGCCCGATGTGGGAATCGATCCCAGGTCTCCAAGATCATGACCTGAGCCGAAGGCAGTCGCTTAACCAACTGAGCCACCCAGGCGCCCCTACTTAACTCTTTCTAAACCTCGGTTTTCGGGCACCTGGGTGGTTCAGTGGGCTAAGCCTCTGCCTTCGGCTGAGGTCATGATCTCAGGGTCCTGGGATCGAGGCCACATCGGGCTCTCTGCTTAGCGGGGAGCCTGCTTCCTCCTCTCTCTCTGCCTGCCTCTCTGCCTACTTGTGATCTCTCTGTGAAATAAATAAATAAAATATTTATAAATAAATAAATGAATAAATACATAAAAATAAAAATCTCAAAAAGAATCCTCAATTTTCCCATCTATAAAATGGGAAAAATAATATTGCCCCCCAAAGATTTATCATAGGATTGAGTGAAAAATATAATCAAAACAGTTTGGGATGGGAAGCCTGCTTCTCCCTCTCTCACTCCCCCAAAGACTTTGATGTAGTTATGGATCTTTAGGAGAGCCCTGGATTTCATTCATTTGGGAAACTCTTTAGTTCTTTGGTACCAGAACATTTTTCGTTGCACAGAGATTCTTTTGGTCACTCTGCCTTTTTTTTTTCTCCCCTCAGATCACAGAGTTGAAGGCTGATTTTCAATACCAAGAATCTCAGATGAGAGCCAAAATGAACCAGATGGAGAAAACCCACAAAGAAGTCACAGAACAATTGCAGGTAAGTCTGCGTATTTTATGTGATAAACCTGGTGTATTAAGCTGATTTTATTTTAAGTGATTATCACTTAGATGTCTTTGTTCTCGGGGTATTGACAAATTCACATTAATCCACCTCATAGCTGTCTTTTATTTTCACTGTTGGGTGTGTTCTGATCTTTTTCCCTCAAAAACGATGGAAGTAATAAATGTGTGTTTTGATTTTTGGATAAGCCAGATGTGTTTCCAGATGTCTGGATTATGAATTCTGTTTATCCAGCACATTAAGGCACTCTATGGTTTGTTTGTGTTGCACAAAGCTCCCTTTTGTAACTGTGGATCCCAGGAGATTGAAGGATGCTGATTAACTTCCAGCAAACACTGTCTTCCCCTGAACCAAGCCCTAGAGCTTTCTGTTGTTTTCTGCCTCTAGAACTTGTTCTCTTTCTGACCCTCTACATTGTATGCCTTAGCATCTGCATGAAAAACATGTTCTATCCTATTAAAGCATCCTTCTTGCACTGCATTTTTTTGTTTAGGCCAAAAACCGAGAGCTCCTGAAACAGGCAGCTGCCTTATCCAAGAGCAAGAAGTCTGAGAAGTCAGGAGCAATAACCTCTCCATGAGAGACCATAAGAAGGCTCCCAGCCAACAGCAACAGGGTTCCTGGGTTAGGATTGGTGAACTGGCTGTTCTCTGGGAATTGCAAGCTTTCTTAAGAAATCTCTATTTTATCACAGCTATCCTTCTTTGTGGGATTGCAGTGGGCTGAATGGAAACACCTGGTTTCTGCTGTGTCATGACTGCATGCTTGGATGTTTGAGGTTCCAAGCTCTCTGTCTCATACTCTCACTCCTTTTCCACCCTCCCCTCCTAACCCCCAGTACTACTCTCTGTCTCTCTGTCTCTCCCTTCTTGGTGTGTGTGTGTGGTGGTCACTGCTCAGTGTTATGTGCAGAATGATTTCTCTGTTTGTTTGTTTGTTTGTTTTGTCCATCATTGCATCCTGCCGTACCCATGAGCAAATAGTTTGGCATTAATTACATATCACTGCCACCCTCTGAACTTTGAAAACTGCCACCTTAAGACTTGGTACAATGGAAGAGGCTTCTCTCTCCAATAAACCTTTTGCTTCAGGGTATATTCTTGGGTTTTTTTCCAGGTATATTATGTATGAACTTTGTACTATGTATAGCCAGAGTTTTATTTATTTTTTAAAAAAAGAAACTTTTTCTTGATAAAGGAATAATGGTAGCCTAGCTTGTTGTTCTTGTAAAAGTGATGCCTCTTAAAAAAAAAAAAGTTCTACTCTCTACCTTTTAGTAAAGAAATAAGACCTTTTCTTGTTACCTTGGAGTCTTAAGAACTGATTGCTGAGGTGAAACAATTCAGTGCATAAGTATGGAGTTAAGTGCCTTTTGGAGGATTTCCTGGAAGAGCATTTAAGAAGAGAATACTTAAGGGAGATAACAAAGATTTGAACAGTCTGTCTTTTTAAGTAAGGGCAGAAAGAAAGGTTGTCCAGGTTTTACTGGACATTTCCCTCCCCTATTCCTTTCTTGATTGTTTTATGTGACTAATTTTAAATTCTCACACTGCCACTTCTTTTTTTAAAAAAAGCAACCAACAAAACAAAACCTTTACATCAGTTGTTACATTGGGCCATTGTTAAGAGAACATTTTTTTTTTTTTTAATGAGCAATTCAAAATGGGATCATAATTCGAACTACAGAGCATTTTAAGAGTTAGTATGAGCTGCTCAGGTATGGACTCTGAATCTGATTCCAAGAAATGATGTCCTGTACGTTCTCCCCATTCCTCCTCATCCACCCCAGCTTGTACACTCCCTGCTTTGAATGGAAATGTATTGAAAACAGGTGCTTGTCAGAAGCAGCTTGGCCTCAGCCAGAATTGTTTGTGTCCTCTTTTCCATTCTTGACCCAATAGGCACATGGATTTACTTTTCTAGAAGAGGAGATAGATTTGCACTTCTAGCCATTCTCTCAGGTCCTTTATGGGATGTTTGTGAAAGAAATGAGAGATGTGTAATGTGCCATAAAACACAGTAAAATCAACTACCTTGGAATCGTTAGTGGAGACGGAGGGGTACTGCAGCTAGAGGTCACCATGAGGGCAGATGAGCTTTGCGCCTCAGTGTACCAGAATTGTAAGCAGTCAATTTAATTTGCTGGGTATTTCCTAGAGGCAAATGCTTATAATTTGTGATACCATTCTCACAAGTGGAGTCATGCACAGAATTGGATGGAGATGTGGAAATGGGTGGCTTCTTTCTGAGAAGAGAAACAACGGACCATGTTGCTTCTATCTCACTCTAGTAGGAGAGGTCATTTTCCCTTCTAAGCAGGGGAAACGACAGTGCTAAATAGTTTTATAACTTTTTGAATGAGAAACTTTTAGGTAAAGATAAACTGTCAGATAATATTTTTCAGATGCATTTACATTTGACTATGGGGGAAAGATGGTGAAAAAAGTTACAGTCATGGTTTTTTGTTTTTTTTTTAATTTGGAAGACTTGAGAAATTCTGTTTCATGAAGTGATAATATAAAAACACATAGTTTTATACTAAATCTTTTTTTAAGGTCTTGGCATTTAATATAAAGAAGATTCACACATTTTCTAACTTTCCACAAGTTCCAAAAAGTAAAGGAAGAAACCTCAGTCTTGAAATTTTGGTTTTTAAAAATCATGACACTGTTTTACCATGAAATTGAGTAGCTAACTTTTGGTAACACCTTTTGTTCATTTGTATGTTTGTATAATGGACATTTTGAAAAACAGGAATGTTTTGGTTTGTACAAACTTGAAAAAATGTGTGTTAATAAAAATTCAAATTGACTCAAGTATAATTGTTGGGTGCTTGATTGCTTGATGCTGGTTTACCAATGGACATATCCCATGATGCCCATCAGCCAACAAAACATTTTGTCGGCTTGTAGACTTACACAATTAAAAGGGTAGCTGTAGTAATGGGGAGTTTCACATCCCCATCATCAGAGAATAAACTCATTCTCTTTTTTTTTCTATGACTTACTTTGTTAAAATGCTTATAATAATGCTTACTTTGTTATAATGTCTATGCTTACTTTGTTATAAACTGTGCTAGGCAATGAGAATACAGAAGTGAAGATTGACAAAGTTACTGTCCTTATGGGCTTCTGTTTAGGGAAATACTGGACAACACTGTTGTTTCTTTTTTTTTTAAGATTTTATTTATTTGACAGCGAGAAACACAGCTAGAGAGGGAACACAAGCAGAAGGGGTGAGAAAGAGAGAAGCAGGTTTCCCGCCGAGCAGGGAACCCGATGTGGGGCTTGATCCTGGGTCTCCAGGATCATGACCTGAGCCGAAGGCAGCCGCTTAACCAATTGAGCCACCCAGGCGCCCCAACACCATTGTTTCTTGATTTTGCATTTACCATTATTTTTCAAAATATAATACAGGATGAATCTTTATAAGGTATGAGTGAAAAGATTTTGAGATGCCATCTCAAGAGGAAGAGGAATGTATTAGTTTGAAACTTTGGTACTAATAGGTTTTAAAATTAGTAACAGGTGCCTCTCAGACATTGTCACTATCACATCATGATCATTCTATTCCATAGACTCAATGGCAACTTACTTTCTCTAAATTGAAGACTTTTATTTTGTAGGTACCATTGCCTGAATGTGCCCCCCTCAAACTGATATATTGAAATCTTAAACCCAAAGATGATAGGGTTAGAAGGTGGGACATTCCTTTGGAAGGCGCTTAGGCTTTGCCTTCATAAAATGAGACATACCTTGCCTCTATCACCATGTGAGGCCACAGCCAGAAGGCATGGACTGTAGATCAGAAAGAAGTCCATAACTAGAATGTAACCATGCTGGTACCTTGATCTTGAACCTCCCAGCCTCCAGAACTCTTGGGAAATAAATTTCTGTTGTTTATAAGCAATGCAGTCTGTGATACTTTGTTTTAGCGGCCTGGAAAAGCTAAGACAGTAGGCCATGTTTATGACCGTCTTCATTGTGTAAATTAATTTATCGCTTTACCCAGCCTTAAAAACCAGTGTAGGGGAAATACATGGTATAAACAGTTTTTCAAGAAGGTCTTATGCCACTCGAAATAATCCTCAAAATTTAGTAGGACTTTGCAGTTTTAAGATCATATGATACCTGCAGGATAGCTGTCTTCAGCTGATGGTTGGCTCAAGGGTCTTGAAGGAGGAACCATTTTTGGGAAGGCCAAAACTGCCAGGAGTTGCAGAGTATCCTAGTTATTATTCCTACATAGGAAGCTACTCCCAAATTTAAATATGCCCACAGACCCTATTGATCAAGAATTTGGAACGGGCACTGTGGGGATGACTGGTCTTTGTTCTACAATGTCTGGGTCCTCAGTTGGGAAGATTCAAAAGCCAAGGAATGCTTACTGGGGCTGGAATCATCTCAAAAGCCTGTTTACTTGTATGTCTAGTGCCTGGGCTTGCATGACTGGAAGTTCAATAATGGTGGCTGGGGCACCTTACATGGGACCCCTCCATATATAACTTGGCCTGTGGGTCAAGGAAATCAGATTTCTTCCATGGTGGCTGTAGAATTCTAGTGATCCAGTGAAGAAAGCTGAAGATGCATACTTCTGACCTGTCCTCAGAGATCACATTACCTTACTTGTGAAGTACTCTATCAATTGGTCAGAAGCCCATCCAGACTTGAGGGGAGGGGACATAGATCCCTTCTTTTTATGAGAAGATTACAAAGTAGAAGAGCATGTTGGATGGAAGCTATAGTGGTGGCTAACTTAAAAAATAGAATCTGCTACATAGGGAATAGATTCTAGAACCAAACCAAATCAAAGAGAGCAAGGTAGAAGCTGCAATGTCTTTCATGGTCTACCTTCAGATATGGCTCTCCATCATTTCTACAATACCTTACTGGTTACAGAAGTCAAATTCCTGGCACTCTTCAAGGTGGAATGGTGCCACCCACGTGGGTACTTACCAGGAGGTAAGGATCATTGGGGTCTGTCTTGTAGCTTGGCTACCCGATTGCCCTTTGTCCTATAGGACCGAGTAAACAATGATGTGAACCTCCAGATTTGGAAGCTGGAAATGAAAACTGTCAGTTTGGGGAAAGTAGTTCATATTCCTCAGCTCTTCCTGGAATCAATGACTACTTTCCCTACCGGTGTTTACCAGGTTGTTACTGCAACAGATTATCAACTGTACTTGAATAGTGATACCGGTGAGTTCTGTCTCTGCTTAGTTTACGGTTGTTGTGAAGATTAAGTCATATCTGTAGAAGTCGTTAGAACAGTGCTTGGCATATAGTACGCACTAGACTTTGTAAGCAATTTTCATGTGTGATTTTTTAAAAGATTTTATTTATTTATTTGACAGAGAGAAACACAGCTAGAGAGGGAACACCAGCAGGAGGAGTGAGAGAGGGAGAAGCAGGCTTTCCACAGAGCAAGGAGCCCAATGCGGGGCTTGACCCCGGGATCATGACCTGAGCTGAAGGCAGATGCTTATCAACTGAGCCACCCAAGTGCCCCTCATGTGTGACTTCTATAGAATCTACATTTTCGGGACGCCTGGGTGGCTCAGTTGGTTAAGCCACTGCCTTCGGCTCAGGTCATGATCCCGGAGACCCGGGATCGAGTCCCACATCGGGCTCCCTGCTCGGCGGGAAGCCTGCTTCTCCCTCTCTCCCTCCCCCTGCTTGTGTTCCCTCTCTCACTGTGTTTCTCGCTGTCAAATAAATAAAAATCTTAAAAAAAAAAAAAAAGAATCTACATTTTCTATTTCCTGAGAGGGAAAGTAATAGAATCAGAGATTGGAATAACCATGGCTGTTCACTTGGTTTTGGCTTCCACAGTTACCTCATCCCAAGATCACATTTAGGCCCTCAGAACACTCATGCAACCCACAACTGGTATATCCTTTTTTGACTTCAAACTACCCACCTCATGCATGCCACTTTATCACACTGGTTCTTAGAGTGTTATTTTTTAAGTTTAATAAGATACCGTTGGCATACAGTAAAATTTACTCTCTTCATATATAGATCGAAGAGTTTTGATGGATGTATACTGTTGTGTAATCACCACAATCAAGATATAACATTTCGGGGCGCCTGGGTGGCTCAGTTGGTTAGGCGACTGCCTTCGGCTCAGGTCATGATCCCGGAGACCCGGGATCAAGCCCCACGTCAGGCTCCCTGCCCAGCGGGAAGCCTGCTTCTCCCTCTCACTCCCCCTGCTTGTGTGCCCTCTCCCGCTGTGTTTCTCTCTGTCAAATAAATAAATAAAATCTTAAAAAAAAAAAGATATAACATTTCTATCAACCTCAAAACTTCCCTTATGCCCTTTGGTAGTTAATCCCCTTCCCCCAACTCCAGCCCCTGGCAACCATTAATTTGATTTCTAGCCCTGTAGCTTTGCCTTTTTCAGAATGTCTCACCAATGGAATCATAAAGTATGAAGCCTTTCCTGTCTGACTTCTTTCATTTAGCACATGCTTTTGAGATTTGTCCACGTTGTTGCATGTCTCAGTAATTCATTCCTTGTTTCAGTAGTCTGTTCCTTTTTTTATAGCTGAATAATTTTTCATCGTATGAATATACCACAGTTTGTTTATTCAGTAGCTGGTGGACATTTGAGTTATTTCCAGCCTTTGGTTATTATGAACAAAGCTGCCTTGCACATTTAAGTACAGATCTTTATAGAAACATGTGTTTTCGGGGCGCCTGGGTGGCTCAGTTGGTTGGTCCACTGCCTTCGGCTCGGGTCATGTTCCTGGAGACCCGGGATCGAGCCCCGCATCGGGCTCCCTGCTCGGCGGGAAGCCTGCTTCTCCCTCTCTCAGTCCCTCTGCTTGTATTCCCTCTCCAGCTGTGTTTCTCTCTGTCAAATAAATAAATAAAATCTTTAAAAAAAAAAAAAAAAAAAGAAACATGTGTTTTCATTTCTCTTGGGTAAAACACCTAGGGGTGGGATTGCTGGATTGTTGGATTGTGTGGCAAATTTGTTTGATTCTCTAAGACCCACTACCAAACTGTTTTCCAAAGTGGCTATTTGATTTTGCAGACCCATGAACAATGTATGATAAGTGCTCATTTGAATGCAGTATTCATTGCAACCTAAGTGAATATCTCTATTGACCCTTCCCTACCATTCCCAGGAAAACTTGCCATATTGGTGATAATGATACTTTGTTTTTAAAATATGAAACTTATTTACTGATGTATAGCATACTTCAGAAGAGGACACATCACATGTATATGACTTGATGAATTTTCACAAAGTAAACACACCCATGTAATCACCACCCAAGTCAAGAAGACTGCTACCAGCATCCTAGAAGCTCACTTCATGTGCCCATTCCCATTTTTCCCTCTCTCAAAACTAACTACATACTGCCCTGACTTTTAATAATAATTTTGCTGGTTATGAATCTAATAAAAATGGATTAATAAAGAATGTACTCAATTTCTCAATTTTTTTCTGGCTTCTTTTGCTATGCATTTTGTTTGTTAATTTTTTTTAAGTTAGGCTCTATGCCCCACATGGGACTTGAACTCATGACATCAAGATCAAGGGTCAAGGGTCACATGTTCACAGAATGAGCCAGGGAGGCACCCCATTATGCATTGTTTGGATGAGTTCACTCACATTGCTCACATAGCAGTAGGACGTTTATTTTTGTGTTCTATAATACTCCTACAATTTACCCATCTTATTATTGATGGACATTCAGGTTGTTTCCAGTTTGGAATTAGTACAAATAAATTCTGCTCTGGCCTTCATCTTAATAGCCTCAAACTCGAAACAATTCAAGGGTCCATCAATAAGAGAATAGATAATCCAGGGATGCCTGGGTGGCTCAGCTGGTTAAGCATCTGTCTTCGGCTAGGATCAAGTCCCACATTGGGCTTGCTCAACAGGGAGTCTGCTTTTCCCTCCGCCTGCTGCTCCCCCTGCTTGTGCGCTCTCTCCGACAAAATCTTTTTTAAAAAGAGAGAATCAAATTGTAATATATTCATATGATAAAATAGTACTAAATAAAAAAGACCAAACCACTGATATATGCAACATCATGGATAAATCCTCAAATTATTATGTTAATTGAACTAAGCCAAGCACTAAACAATACATAAAATATGATTCCATCTCCACGAAATCTAAGAATAGGGAAAACAAATCTGTAGGGATAAAAATTAGAAAATGATTTCTGGTGTTGAGAGAAATTGATTAGAAAGGAGCACAGCTTGTTAGAGCAACGTGTACAAACCTGCAGTTCATTGATGTTTTTGTACAACCCTGACCCATTTCCTTTTTATTTTCCCCTATAAAATATGTGATAGGAGCATAGCTCAAGGAAATGTCCTTGGGTAATGATGAAATGATCTATATTCTGATACGGGTGGTAGTTCCATGGATGTATACAAGTGTCAAAATTCTTTGAATTGAACACTTAATACCTGTACATGACACTGTTTTATAAGTCAGTTATAACTTCATAAAAATGCTGCTTAGTCCTTAAAAATGCCATTATGAACATCCCTACCCTTGGTTTTGGGAACACATAGGTACTCGTATCAGTTGTGTATTTAGTTAGGGGTAGAATTGCTGGATCATAGAATATGTATGAATCACAGCTCTGCAACTTAAAAGCTGTATAGCACTGGGTAAGTACCCAGGACCTCTAGAGAACACCAGATTCCTTATCTGTTACCAAGGAGCTAATCTCACAGTGATGGGTGCAAACCATGAAAACTGTTTTTGTCAATTAACAAAAGGACATAATGCTGAGAAAAATCACAGATTTTCAGAATGCTTGCTATTTGAAATATCAGTAGGAATGGAATATTTCACTCCTGCCTGGAGAATCTGAGTTACTTTGACACAGAGGAGCAGCCTCAATTCCAACCCAGGTGCAGAGCTTCAGATAAGGGATTTCCAGATACAACATTCCACATTTATCTTCTCGTTGTAGTTTCCAAGGAAACAAGATCCTGAGTCCTCCTGTTAGCTCAGGCCTGATGATAATCCCCTTAAATGTTAGCCTGGTGCGCTTTGAGGCTATCGAAACCCTGCTGCTTTTAAATTTTACTTACTCTCCATCTTTCCCCCAAATCCTAGGATAACTCTATCTCCTCCTGTGCTTGGTGAGATACCCCCATGATTCCTCTGGCGTGCAGTCTCCCTTGCAGCATTAAGTTAATAAACCTAACTTTGTCAGACCACAAGTAGTCTTTATCAGATAGGCTTTATCTTGGGGGGGACTGATAAGGTTTGTAGAAAGCATTCACTTTGCCTGGATAGGCATTTAAGAAATTTTTTTTTACTATTCATGTATAAATATAATAAATGTTCACTTGACATCCAGCATTTGCAAGACACAAATGAATTTCTACGACAGATAGCACAAGATTGCACAATAACAAAACCCTATGTCTTCAATTCTTAGAAGAAAAATACCTTTACTGAACTTCACTCTAAATAGTCACGTGTAAGTGAAAAAATACTTAAGGCTATTTTATAGGTAAAAAAAGTACAATTTACATAATTAGCTATATGATTTGACATAAAACTACAGATTCTAAGAAATGGTAGCATTTTAATAACCAGAATAAGAGCCCCCAAACGTCATCGTCATCTGTCCCTTTCTATAGAGAATGAAATGCTCTTTAAAATGCCCCAAGGAAAATAGAAATAGCTTTGCTTACAAAAGCTCTAAAGCTCATTCCCTCATTTGGGGTCTCCTCCCAAACCAGCAAACAGCTTCCTCTCTTGCCGTTCCCCAGAGATTACAGAGTAGGCAGGGGTGGGGTTGGGTGGAGAACACAGGAAACCAACATTGCCAGTTTCCCCTTGACTTCTTTTTATCTAGATCTCTTCCCAAACCCAGATCCTACCCATGTCTGTCCATTTATGATAAGCTCACAAAACGCAGTCTTCTATGGGAACATTGCTGTCATAAACTCCAAATTACTTGGGGAATGATTTTCCCCCACCCTCAGGGGAATGATTTTTCTCCACCCTCAAGGAAATGATTTTTATAAGTTGAGAGTCTAGTTCTCCAAAAAAAAAATCCTGGTTTGGGATATACAGTAAATGAAGAGGCTATTTGGGAAAGATTTAAATGGAGAATGAGTTTGGGAATATGAGAATGCGTTTAGGGAAGTAGCGAGATGAGGATGAAGTGTTTGGGTTTTGCAGTCAAATATCAGAAAAGCAATTAACTACTGTGGTCTTAATTTCCCCAGTTTTGTAAAAGGGAAAATAACTCTTGTTTTGTCGAGTTATTTTTTGCTTCAACACTTTAAAAACCGATTGTCCATTATCTATTCTGAACGTAAAAATATAGTTAGAACATTGTCCTCTGTTATGATAGAGTTTATGAACAAATGAATTGCAGTGAAGACTCATATGTGCTCAATAATTATTATCACCGTTTTATTGTTTAGATTAAAAGAGGGGTGGAGGGAGAAATGAAAGCGGTCTGTAAACCATAAAAGCGCTCCGCAATTACTAAAAAGCCCTACAAGATAGAAGTAGAATGAGGAATTTCAGGAGTTTCGTTACCGATCTGAGTTTCAGGATTGTCGAATTCTCCCATATTTGGGCCTGAATTCTCAGAATAGAACAGAATAGGATGTTAGGGCTGAGATCATCTGGTACAATTTTATGCTAATCGAAAATTCTTGCCTCCTGTCACGGTGCTCCGGGGAGAAACAACACTACCACACCAGCTCCTCCAATCCGAGCCGCGACCGTGTGACGTCAGCGCCCCGCCCGGTTTCCCCAAGGCCAAGGCGTCCAGTCTCTAAGCTACCGTCCCCGGCACCAATTCCAGCGGCGCCTGCGCACTGTGGGGCGGGGCGGGGCGGACGCGTGCGCGCGGCGTGGGGGCGGGGCTAGTGCGCACGCAGCACCAGCTCCCTTCCCCCGCCCTTTCTTTTCCCGGTTTCCGCGTCAGGCTGCGGGTTCGGTCTGGCGGCTGCTTCCGGTAGGAGCTCGGTGCAGGGCGAGTCGGTCTCAGTTCCTCGTCATGTCCTACGGTCCCTTAGACATGTATCGGAACCCGGGGTCCTCTGGGCCCCAGCTCCGGGACTTCAACAGCATCATACAGACGTGCAGTGGCAACATCCAGCGGATCAGCCAAGCCAGTGAGCTGGGGGACCGGGCTGGGGGGCAGGGGCCGTCCCGGGAACAGGCCTGGGTGAGGTTGCCGGGATGCGGAGCCAGGCCAAGGCTACGGCTAAAGCCACACCTGAGGAGGTCTCGGGCTCTCCACTGCGGGGGCGGCGGCTGCCATCCTCGAGTCTGTCAGGCCCAGGCTCCCCGAGGGTCCCGAGTCCCAGCTGAAGCTTGAGTTTCTTCTCAGGTGTACTGCCGTCATGGTATGGGGGCCAAAGCAGCAGTCCTGACAGCCCTAGGGTGGGAGGAGTGTGTGTGTCATCTCGGGAGCAGTGAGTGAGTTCACTTGGCGCAGTGGTCAGCCGAGTTTTTCCTGTCATCTGCCTTACCCCCACCCACCTCTCTTTCCTCTTTGGCCAGTTTGGATCGGCAGTTGTTTACTGATATAAACAAGTTGCATTCTGCTCATTCTGCATTTTCTTCCATGGAAATCAGCAGCTTTCAATTAAGGGAAGTGGAGAGAGTGCATGTGTTTGGGTGACTTGATAGCCAGCTCTTTCTGTAATAAATTTGGAAATCATACAATGACATGTATTTGAGGGGTGAGATGACTTCTGTTTTAATAAAGAGAATTCACCAAAAACATTCCCATTTACATGGTTTTTTGTCTTTTGTAGCAAAAGATTTGCACATATTTTTGAATTTCAAGCTAATGAAGTTTTTGCATTCCTTTCCTATTTAGCAGCTTTGTTGAACAGATCTCATACACAGAGAAGTTCAGGGACTTGGCCACAATCACATAGCAAGTAAGACATGGTAAAGTTGTTGGTGGATTTCAGAATGTCAGTTGCTTATTTTAAAACTAGCCCCTCACCCCATCACTAAGGTCTGAGTAAGACTGATTGAGCTGATTGAGTAAAAAACCGGCAGTTTCTTGTGCCTGAAAATCATCCCAGAGCCTTATTAACAGGTCAGTGGCACAACTTTACTTAGAAAGAATGGTGATCAGCATCCTTGTTTATTATTGTGTGTTTTTTTGTGAGCTTAGCTGTACTCTATTAATAGGTGGAACTCAGTCCTGAATTATAATTATGTTTTATATAAAGAGGGGGAAAGTTTCTGATGAGTGTGAGACTGGGCGAATTGGAGGTGGAAGGAAGACAATGTGGCCTGTTACGTATAAAAATTAGAAAGAATGGGGCGCCTAGGTGGCTCAGTTGGTTGGGTCACTGCCTTCAGCTCGGGTCATAATCCTGGAGACCCGGGATCGAGTTCCACATCGGGCTCCCTGCTTGGCGGGAAGCCTGCTTCTCCCTCTCTCACTCCCCCTGCTTGTGTTCCCCCCCTCTGACTGTGTTTCTCTCTGTCAAATAAAAAAAAAATTAGAAAGAAAATTAATGTGACCACTGGTTTGAAAGTTTAGTACTTTGTGTTCCAATTTCTCTTTTTATGAGGGAGCTGTAGTACCAGTTAGATCAGAAGATTCTGGCTCAAGGCTGAAAATTTATTGTTGAGGCTAAATCTAACCTTAATGTCTGTCTGTAAAATAATTCATTCTACATGTATTTGTTTGAGTATTAGGGATACCATATACTGAGTATAAGAACTGGCATGGAATGGATTCTTTCATCAGGGAGCTTGTGGAGTACATAACAACTGAAATATAAAGTTGAAAGAGTTCAGTACTGCAGAAGAGATCTAGCAGCATTTAGTAGGTATTCAGGGGAGAAGGATACCATTTTCTCTTGGGAAGGATCTGGGAAGGCATTGCGGCATTTAAGCTCGGTCTGGAAAGTGGTAGAAGGGATTTGAACTTTTAACAATAAAGAAAGGAAGAGGAGGGAATAAAATGAACAAGGTGTGGTAGTGGGAAAGCATGGGGTATATATAGAAAAGCAGAGTGATTTAATTTGCTTAGAGGGGTGGACTCTAGAAGGTACTGGAAAGCTAGTTGGGAAAAGTAGGTTGGGACCCAAACATGAAGGGCTCTAAGTGCTAAACTAGGGGGGCAGGATTTAGTTCTTTTTTTATATATAAGATTTTATTTATTTGAGAGAGAAAGAGAGAATGAAGAGAATGAGTAAGGGTGGGGTGGGATGGGGAAAGGAGCAGAAGAAGCAGTCTCCCCACTGAGCAGAGAACCTGATGCGGGGCCAAATCCCAGGACCCTGAGATCATGACCTGAGCCAGACGAAGTTGCTTAACTGACTGACCCACCCAGATGTCGCTTGGATTTAGTTCTTGAGAAATGTATAAATTGAATTGGAAGGGAGAGACTGGAATTAGAGACACGGGTTAGGAACTGTGAAAATGTAAAGGAAGGAAAGGATACGCTTCTTTGGTGACAGAAGTAAATAGGATTTAGCTGCTGGTTAGGTATTGGGCTCAAGGGATCATTGAAGGCAACCATTAATAACACTAATAGCTAACATTTGAGTATATACTGTGTGCCAGGCAATGTGAAAAGTGCTTTATATGCATTATATACTTAATTTTTTAACAACTCCGTTAAGTAATTACCAATATTATTTCTTTTTATGGGTTAGGAAACAGGCAGAGAAATTTTAAATAATTACTGAGCAAACGGGTGCCTGAGTGGCTCAATCTGTTAAGTGTCTGCCTTGGGCTCAGGTCATGATCCCAGGGTCCTGGGGTTGAGCCCAATGTTGGGCTCCCTGCTCAGTGGAGAGTCTGCTTCTCCCTTTCACTCTCCCTCTGCCCCTCCCCCTGCTTGTGCTCTCCCTCTCTCTTTCAAATAAATAAATAAAATCTTAAAAAAAATTACCGAGTAAACAAATGGCAATGCCTGAATTTGAAACCAGGTCTATCTCTTATGACCAGTAACTAGCCTTTTGATAATTTTTAACTAATATTACAGTATTGTAGCAGCTGGCAGTTCAAGTTAGAAGTGACTTGTTTTTTTACTTTCCATAGGAAACTGGGAAATACTTGAGACTGTAGAACTTTCTTATGTGCCCTGTCTAACCTCTGCTGCTAGATTGGTGTTAGCTCCTTTGATGAGGTGTGGGGCATGACTCATGCATTTTTATATTTCTGGTACTTATCTCAGTTCCAAATATATGATAGATTCATACATTTACTGTTAACAAGTATTCTTTGAGCACCCTCTGTGCACTGGGATTGGAGTCATGAATAAGGGACAAAATCACTGCCATGAGAGTCTGTGTGTACATATGTGGTGTATACACATATGTACTATATCCAGTAGTAACAAGTGTTATGAAGAAAATGACAGGATAAAGGGATGGAGGTGAGGAGAGAAAGAGGGTGGGTGGGTGATATTTTAGATCAGATGGTTAAGGAAGGGCTCTGTGAGGAGATGTTTGAGTAGATGCCTGAGCCGAGTGAGAGAGAGAGAGCCGTGTGAGTAGCTGGGAGAAGGCATTCTAGGCAGAGGGATAGCAAGAGCAAAGTGTTCTGTCTAGGCAGAGGGATAGCAAGAGTAAAGCAAGAGTGTTTTGTTTTGTTTTGTTTTGTTTTAAATAGGCTTAATGCCCAGTGTGGAGCCTAACTCAGGGCTTGAACTCATGATGCTGAGATCAAGATCTGAACTGAGATCAAGAGTCACACTTAACCAACGGAGCCACCCAGGCATCCCTAAAAATCTTACTTATTTTATTTATTTATTTATTTATTTATTTATTTATTTATTAAAAGATTTTATTTATTTGACAGAGAAAAACACAGCCAGAGAGGGAACACAAGCAAGGGGAGTGAGAGAGGGAGAAGCAGGCTTCCTGCCAAGCAGGGAGCCTGATGTGGGACTCGATCCCGGGTGTCAGGATCATGACCTGAGCCGAAGGCAGTCGCTTAACCAACTGAGCCACTCAGGCACCCCTTATTTTATTTATTTTTATTTATTTATTTGACAGAGAGAAACACAGCTAGAGAGGGAACACAAGGAGGGGGAATGAGAGAGGGAGAAGCGGGCTTCCCACCAAGCAGGGAACCTGATGTGGGACTCGATCCCAGGACTGCAGGATCATGACCTGAGTGGAAGGCAGACACTTAACGACTGAGCCACGCAGGCGCCCCTAAAAATTTTACTTTTAAGTAATCTATACAACTAATATGGGTCCAGAACTCACAATCTGAGATCCAAGAGCTACATGTTTCACCAACTGAGTCAGCCAGGGCTCCCCCCCGCCAGTGTGTTCAAAGGATAGCAAGGAAGCTAGTGTGGCTAGACTGCAGTTAAAGAAGGGGAACATAGTGAGAAAAGAAGCCAGGGAGGTAGGCAGGGGTCATATCATTTAGGGTCTTGATGCCTACTAAATGGTACATTTGAATGAATGAGTTTTTTCTACCATCTTTGGAGTCTTCCTGCCTCATTCTCCCTGTGCTATGTGGTACCTACCACATCTTAGGACCCTAGGTAGTGTCAGTTGGAATTCTTCCCTTAGGGTTGTTTGCGAGGAATTGGGAATTTGAAATTAGCGAGTTGACAGTGTTTCTACCCAGTTATCAGGTTAATGACTTTTCCCACATCTCTCCAAGATCTGGTGGTCATACTAAGTATACACTCTGATTGTGAGCTCACAGACATATACATCCATGTCCCTATAGCCCTGAAGGGAGTCTGTACCCATTGAGAATTTGAGAGAATAGTTGTTCTTTTTTCTCAGCTGTTCAGCCACAGATGTGGGTTTGGCATTGCCGAGCATATCAGCTGAAATATGGCAGGCCATCACGTGGGTTGTTATAGATACAGCTAGGGTTGACTGCCTGGTACAGAAAGGGTTGTTATCAGTATGTGTGGGGTACAAAAGAAATGTACTTGACTCTGCCTATTATGGAGTGGGGGTCTGGGCAAGTATTACTGTATCAGATATAGGAAAAAACCTAATAGCCTCCAAGTTATCGCTGAATAGATTAAAGAACAGCATTTCTGTTCTTTAATGTTGCTTATTTATTGCTATGGGTTTTTTTTTTAACTAAAAAAAAATGAAAGTTGAATTTTTAGAACCAATTATCATAAAGCTCCAGGGTTTGTTTTTTCAAAGTTATTTTCACATTTGCTTTTTTATTTCATTGCGATCTCTTAAATCTTCATGATCTCAACATCTGTATCACAGCAGCATACTCTCAGTGTCTCTGTTTTCATTCTTATTCATCCTGATTAATGCTATTAGTAGTATGTCTAAAATACCTGTTTTGATTATCCCACTCACCTTCTCTAGAGCCTGCTGTGGCTCTCTCTTGTCTGCTGCATCAGATCTTCACTTTCTACCTAGTTTTCACTCTCTGTCATATTTTTTTATTTAATGTTTTATTTTTAAGCAAGCTCTGTGCCCAGTGTGGGGCTCAAACCTACAACCCTGAGATCGACACACAGTCTACCACCTGAGCCAGCCAGGTGCCCCTCACCCTCTGTCATCTTTTTTTTTTTTTTTAAGATTTTATTTATTTATTTGACACAGAAAGAGAGAGAGATCATTAAGCAGGCAGAGAGAGAGGAGGAAGCAGGCTCCTTGCTGAGCAGAGAGCCGGATGCTGGCCTCGATCCCAGGACCCTGAGATGACCTGAGCCAAAGGCAGAGGCTTTAACCCACTGAGCCACCCAGGCGCCCCACCCTCTGTCATCTTAACCCAGATTAGCGCGATTATCTGCTTCTCTGCACCCTTTGCCGTAGCAGGCTATTTTTCTTAACATCCTTAATTTAAACGTTGGTTTTTGCTCCAAATTTTTGCTCATTCTATTCCTCCATTCTTTAATATCCTTCCCTAACTCACTAGCTATCTAAATTATACAAATCCTCTGAACTGTGCTTAAAACCTGCATCTTGTAACTAAACCTACCTTTGATTTTGAAAATGAAGTCAGAATGATCATGGGCTTTAGGGTCAGCAGTTCTGTGACTGAGTCCTTGCCCCTCTATGCACCATTGACCTTGGGCAGGTTATTTCCCCTTCTTGTTTATAACCCTATCTGTAAAATGAATATAATTGTTGTTGTTGTTGTTGTTTAAATTTATTAATGTATCAGAGAGAGAGAGAGGAGCAGGGAAGGGCAGAGGGACAGAGAGAATCCCAAGTAGACTCCCCACTGAGTGTGGAGCTGGATGCGGGTCTGGATCCCAGGACCCTGAGATCATGACCTGAGCCAAAATCAAGCGTTGGCCACTTAACTAAGCCACTCAGGTGCCCCATGCATAGAATTATTAAAATGGGGTGTTTGAAAGTAGAGTGACCGGCACATAGTAGACATTTAGTAAATGGTGATAGTATTGGTTGAGTCTCTTGCTTACTATGGTTTAGTAATTAGGTGAGCAGGCTCAGGAGTCAGACTGTCTGGGTTTGAACTCTAATCGGCTTCTTACTACCTGTGTAAACATACCGCTTTACCTCTCTATTTCTCAATTTCCTCATCTATAAAGTAGAGTCAAAAATAGTATCTACTTCATAGGGTTTTGAGAATTAGATGATGTAATTATGTAAAGTGCTTAAAACAGTGCCTACAACATAGTCAATGTTTAAGAAATGTCGGTTATCCTTTTGTTGTTTCTTTGAATTTGCAAGCACTTTTAATTCACAGTTTAGCACTTTTCTGGTATTCTTTAATTATAATTTTTTTGACCTTGTCATTCTGACTAGAGAGATTACTTTTCGTTTTCTGGGAATAGAGACAGCATGCATTGTATGGTTAGTTCTCTTTAGCTCCAGTGCCTGGCACAGCAGTGGATATGTAGTTGGCATTCAGTATGTACTTAATTGATGTTATCATTGCTAAGTATATTGTTCTTGGTCTTGAGATTGATGATTATAGCTATCCTTAATTGAGTTCTTCTATGTGCCAGACACTGTTCTAAGTTTAGCTCCATATTATCTCATTTTATCTGCTCAAAAACTGTATGAGAGTTCTCTTCTTATTCCCAATTTTTAGGTGAGGAAACTGAGGCACAGAGGAGTGAACTTTTTAAAAAAGATTTATTTATTTATTTATTTGACAGAGAGAGAGAGAGAGAGAGAGAGAGAGAGAGAGAGATCACAAGTAGGCAGAGAAGCAGGCAGAGAGAAAGGAGGAAGCAGGCTCCCTGCCGAGCAGAAAGCGTGATGTAGGCCTGGATCCCAGGACCCTGAGATCATGACCTGAGCCAAAGGCAGAGGCTTTAACCTACTTAGCCACCCAGGCGCCCAGGAGTGAAACTTTTTGCTCAAAATCATAAAACTAAGTTGGATGCCTGGCTGGCTCAGTCGTTGGAGCATGCAACTCTTGATCTTGAAGTTGTGAGTTCAAGCCCCACTTTGGGTATAGAGCTTACTCAAAAAAAAGATCATAAAGCTAAGAAGTGGTAGAACCAGGAATAACACATAGGCAGTCTTAATTAAAAGTATGCCCTTTTAAAAAAAATATATTTTATTTATTTATTTGAGAGAGGCAGAGTGAGAGAGAGCATGAGAGGGGAGAAGGTCAGAGGGAGAAGCAGACTCCCACGGAGCTGGGAGCCTGATATGGGACTGGATCCCAGGACTCTGGGATTATGACCTGAGCCGAAGGCAGTTGTTTAACTAACTGAGCCACCCAGGTGCCCCAGAGTATGCTCTTAACCATTACATATTCTGTCACTGATACAGTAAATGGAAGATTATGCCTTTGATATTTAGTGTTCATGTTTGGTTTAGTTTAGAGCTTTAATAGTGTAATATAGTGGCTACATTTTTCAAGTCAGGTCATTTTCATTGTAGCTGTATGAAAACAGAATATAAACCTAATTTTCAGAGTAAGACACTGAGATGACTTCATTGTCATAATCACCACATAGGCTATCATTTTCCCATTTGGTGTAAATAATGGTGTTTTTTTTTTCTTTGAAAAAGAAACACTATGGTGGTAGTTACTTTCATGTGACTAGACTTTGATTTGGATTAAGGTTCATTTGGAAATTCAGGGGTGCCTGGGTGGCTTAGTCAGTTAAGCATCCAACTCTTGATCAGCTCAGATCATGATCTTAGGGTTGTGAGATTGAGCCCTGCATTAGGTTCCGTGCTCAGTGCAGAGTCTGCTTGAGATTCTGTCCCTCTACATCTCCCCCCAAATCAATCAATCAATCAATCAATCAGTCCTTTTTAAAAAGTTCATTTGGAGATTCAAATTCTGCTTAAAGCTGATATCCACAGAAAGCACATAAAGAGTGTTCAATTTAGAGTAGTTCATATTGTGGATATCAGCGGTAATATAAAATAAATTGATTTGTTTTGTAGTCTTCATAAAAGGTTTAGCCAGGACATACTTTTAAAAATAAGAGGTCATTGATAGAAATTGAGGTCTAGTTTTAAAAATAACAAAATTGCTTACACAGAACCCAAGAATTTGTCTTTATATTTGGCCTACTCATCTGGTTTCCAGGATTATGTAACATTTCATAGACTATTATTTTCATCCAAAATGTTGTAGCAAGTCAACCTAGGGTGAAATTTTTATTTACTAGAGTACTTAGAAAAGTTTTCTTACTAACTGAGTTGACCAGAAAACCCTTTTAGATTTAACCCATTTTTATAAAAATCTTTCCAGAAAGTATCACTTTACTTCACTGTAAGTACACTGCAGTGAAAATAACTGTGTATGGGGGAGGGGGGCGCCTGGGTGGCTCAGTTGGTTAAGCGACTGCCTTCGGCTCAGGTCATGATCCCGGAGGCCCCGGGATCGAGTCCCACATCGGGGCTCCCTGCTCGGCGGGAAGCCTGCTTCTCCCTCTCTCGCCCCCCCTGCTGTGTTCCCTCTCTGGCTGTGTTTCTCTCTGTCAAAAAAATAAAATCTTAAAAGCAAAACAAAACAAAACTGTGTATGGGAACATTCTATTCCTTTCTGGGCTTGAGGTTTACTAAGGGATAAAATTCTTAGATATAGGTGGGGCGCCTGGGTGGCTCAGTTGGTTAAGCGACTGCCTTCGGCTCAGGTCATGATCCCGGAGACCCGGGATGAGTCCCACGTCGGGCTGCCTGCTCGGCGGGAAGCCTGCTTCTCCCTCTCTCACTCCCCCTGCTTGTGTTCCCTCTCTGGCTGTGTTTCTCTCTGTCAAATAAATAAAATCTTTAAATAAAAAAAAAATTCTTAGATATAAAATAGATGGGTATTGAGGGCATACACTGCACGGAGCACTGGGTGTGGTGCATAAGCAATGAACCTTGGAACACTAATAAAAATAAAAATAAAAAATAAAATAGATGGGTCATTGAGTCACTATTTTTTAATAAATCCCTGATGTTGGTGGTTATGGAGGGCAGTACACAAAAAATTCTGCTTCTTTGGATTCCAATAAGTAAGACACAACTGTCCTTATGATTTGAGTTTTGGGGTATCTGATACCTGAGTCTGGCTGGAAACATTTAGGAAAATATCTTAATATTCAGAAATTTAGAAAGTTGATGGAGTCTTGGATTATTTCTGGTGCTTAGCTAGGAAATGATCCCCCTTCCCCAAATTTCTATAACTCCACCCCCAACAAATTGTTGAGGTAACCTCAACAAACAAAAGAAGTCAAAAAGTCTAGATGAAAAAAGTTCTCAGCTGAGAATACACCAAGAATAACTAATTTTTAATAGATTTTTTGTGTCCTATAAAATTCCTACTGCTCTCTTGGGTATTTAATAAAAAAATTTTTTTTTAGTTTATTTTTTAGTAATCCCTACACCCAGTGTGGGGCCCAAACTCACAACCCTGAGATCAAGAGTCACATGCTCAGTGTGCCTGGGTGGCTCAGTCGGTTAAGGGTCTATCTTTGGTTCAGGTCATGATCCCAGGGTTCTGGGATCTAGTCCAGCACCTGGCTCCCTGCTCAATGGGGGAGTTTGCTTCTCCCTCTGTCTTGCCCCTCCCACAGCTTGTGCTCTTTCTTGCTCACTCAAATAAATAAATAAAATCTTAAAAAAAAGAAAAGAGCCACATGCTCTTCCAACTGAGCCAGCTAGGTGCCCTGGGTATTTAATAGGTTTTGATAGATGATTATTAATACCTTGATACTTTGACATATCTCTAGAATTTCTCTTAAGACTGTCAATAAGATGAGATCTGTTTTCTTAAACTTTTTGTAAGATCTACGTTAATATGTCTTCATGTATTCAATATTCAGCCAACTGTTTTCTGGAGGGTGTGTGTGTGTGCACATGTGTGCGTGCATTGTTACGCAAAATCAGAAATGAGTAGAACGCTGTCCCTGCCCTCCTGAGGCACATACCGTGTTAAGTCCCATTTGTACACAGGTTTCTAAGCCAAACTCTGGCTTGCAAAAAAACACTCCTTGGTTACATAGCATCATTCTGGGACTAGAGCTTATTTATTATTGTTTGAGCAGTGAGCAGTGATGGGAGGACTCAGAACATTTGTTCCTCACTTAGTTGTAAAGATTTAATGAGGCAAAAAAATGTACAAATAGTAAGTAGTATAACAATAGTAAGTACTCAGTATATGTTAGTTAAACCTGAATATCACATACAGTTGGTGAAAAGAGACCCAGCAACATGAAATGACTTGCTTGGTGCCATGCATCCAGTTAGCGGTCAAGTGTGACTTAGAGGTCGGGTCTCATTATTCCCAGCTCATGTTCTCTTAGATCTTCTGCCTTAAATAAAGTGTCATGATATAAAAGGGAGGTTAACTCAAACCAACAATGACTTATGTACCCACTGGGTGCCTGGCAGTCTGCTGGGCTCTGGGGAGTACACAGGAATGTTCCCAAAGGTGGGAGGGAGTCGGGGAAGAGAGCAGGTTAGAGCAAGGACATCCGCCTACCTGGGGCAGAGAGTTATTAAGTTAGGTATCAGATAAGCAGGGTGGGGCTAAGTGGAACACTGGAATTGAGGCCTGCCCTGTGTCACTCCATTCTATTTCCTTTAAGCCTCAGCCTTTTGAGAAAACATAACATGGCACAAAGAATATAGCCATTGGAATTTGCCCTTTCCTGTCTTTCCAGCCGTTACCTGAATTTCTTTTTCTTTTTTTAAAAAGATTTTATTTATTTATTTGACAGAGCACAAGCAGGGGGAGTAGCAGGCAAAGGGAGAGGGAGAAGCAGGCCTCCCTCCCACCCGGCAAGGAGCCTGATATGGTACTGCATCCCAGAACCCTGGGATCATGACCTGAGCCAAAAGCAGATGCTTAACCAACTAAGCCACCCAGGCACCGCTGTTTTTCTTTTTAGTACTTAATCACTACCCGAGATCTATGCTTAATGTTTGTTTCTTTTCTTTAAAATGTTAGCTTCTTAAGAGCAGTTGTCTTCTAGAACATAGGACAGACATATAGAGTAGATACTCTGAATGAATGAACGAACGAACGAACAAATGAATTCTGTCTCATCCATGAGCCTCAGTGTGCCCATCTATAATTTGAAATAATAATGCTTATTTAAGGGGTTGTTGGAATCAAATTAAAAAATGCTTATCAAGTGTAAAGGAAGAATACTCCTGTTTTTCCTCTACTTCAATACTTCTGACATCAGATGTGTGGGTTTTCCACATACCAAACAATTCTGAGATTCTCCAGACGCCAGTTAGATACCCTATAGTGTAACCCAATTCTGACACTTCTACCTGGAGTTAATATCAGATGCCACAGGTTGAGGGCTGAGTCCCACTGTTCCCCTTCAGACACCAGTTGCCAGTTCTGGTTGTCACATGTGCTTCTGACCATTGGGCTGTAAATCAGAGATTCCCATGAACCCCTCCTTGGGTTTGATTAATTTGATAGAGCAGCTGACAGAATTCAGGAAAACATTTACTTACTACATTATCAGTGTATGATAAGAGGACATGATTCAGGAACAGCCAGTGGAAGAGATGCCCAGGGCAGGGTATGTGGAAGGAGCTTGGACACCCTCCAACACCCTGCCTGTATCTTTGCTTGTTGACCAACCTAGAAGCTCATCAAATGGATCTCAAGAGTTTTTGTAATGTGTAATCTTAATCTGCAGTGCCTACCATCCCTGCCCCCCCTTTCCCTAAAGTCAGTGGGTGGGGCTGAAAGTTCCAGTGTAATCACTGGGTAGTTCTGGTGACTAGCCCCACCCAACCTAAGGCTGCCTAGCTCTAACTCACCCTAGGAGCATAAACTCAGTGTGCTCAGAAGGGTCTCTTTATGGAGCACCCAGGTGGCTCAGTTCCTTAAGCAGTTGACTCTTGGTGTTGGCTCAGGTCATGATCTCAGGGTCCTGGGATTGAGCCCTGCATAGGGCTCTGCACACAGCCAGCAGTCTACTCAAGGATTTCCCTCTCTTTCCCTCTGCCCCTCCTCCTGGCACCCTCTTTCTTAAATAAATGAATACATCTTAAAAAATGGGTGGGGGGGATCTTTATAAAGAAAGACACTCCTATTGCGCACAAAATTCCAAGGGTTCTGGGTGCTTTGTGCCAGGAACTGGGGACGATGATCAAATACATTACGTGTGTGTGTGTGTGTGTGTGTGTGTATTAAGATTTTATTTATTTATTTGACAGAGAGGGACACAGCAAGAGAGGGAACATAAGCAGGGAGAATGGAAGATGGAAAGCAGGCTCCCTGTTAAGCAGGGAGCCCAATGTAGGGCTCAGTCCCAGGACCACCTGAGCCGAAGGCAGATGCTTAACCAACTGAGCTGCCCAAGTGCCCCCTCAAATATATATTTTTTTCAAATATATTTTTTATTATATCACATTAAGCACCTAGCCCAGTGTCTGGCACATACTAAATGCTCAATTAATGCTAATGTCTGCCCTCTTGCAAATTATTTGTATGGCTAGCCAGTTGATAGCTCTGTTGGTGGTAGCTTGATTCCAATTTGGGGAAATTCCCCATGTTAGTGATGAAAAACTTATTTATATCTTATAGAATGCTGTCTTACCAAAATATATTCATTATGCCGCTTACATTTTCCTGTGGAACCATTAAGCTAAAAGTAACATTCACTTAATAGAATAATTCATATATTTTAGGAAAGTTGGTAAAAAGGCAAAGTTTAAATCACTTGAACACTATATTTCCATTATAAAATTGAAGTTACATTTTTGCTAAACAAAACAAAAACATGGTCTCAAAATAAGATAAAAATCATAATTTGAAGTGCTACAAGTTTATATATTCTTGACTTTGGAATTTTTTTGTTTTGTTAACACCCATGATGTAGTGATTTTGGCTAGACAGAAATAACTTGTACATATTTCTAGGGATTAGGTTGTTCAATTTCTACTTTAGAGTCACCACTAGTCAATTAGATTGTGCTTCATAGTTTTTATCAGACTTAGAGGCTGTTAACTCATCTGTGTGTAAGGTAACTTCGTATTCAATAAACTTCTGCTTGCCTTTTTACTACTCTCTTTTTAAGATTTGTGTATTTGTTTTAGAGATAATGGGGGGCGCAGAGGGAGAGGAAGATAGAAGCAGACACCGCGTGGACCTCAGAGCCAGTCCACAATCTCAGGACCCTAAGATCATGACCTGAGCCAAAACCAAGGGTTGGACTCTTAACTGACTGAGCCATCCAGGTACCCACTTCTTTGTTACTCTTGGTAACAAAGAAGTGGTTGATTGACCCTCAAATTTTGTTACATTAAGGAACACCCTATCGTAAGTTCTAATAAGTGAAGGATTTTCCTCACTGTGTATGGAAGCATTGTATATATGTCCTTATAATGTCCATTATGTCCTTATAATGTATACAAATGATATATATATATTGGTTTCCTCGTCATCTTCCACTAAGCCAGTCATTTAGCAGTCTGATGCCTCGCAAGTGAAACTTTGGCATTAATGCTGAGAGAATAGGGAAGGCTTTCACAAAGGAGACTGTTTTGGCTGGAAGAGTCAATATGCCTATTGTGTTATGTTATCTCTTGAACTTCTGGTGAAACTTGAAGATAATCGTGTTTCCTCTGAGCAAGGAGTACTCTATTATTATGTTCTGTACTCCAGCAACTTGGAACAGAAGATGGTAAATGCTCTCCAGAAACAAGCCAGCAGGGGTGCCTGGGTAGTGCAGATGAGCCCGACTTGGTTTCGGCTCAGGTCGTGATCTCAGGGATGTGAGATCAAGCTCAGCCTCAAGCCCCATGTCAGGCTCTGGGCTCTGCATTCCTCACAGGGTCTGCTTGGAATTTTCTCACCCTCTCCTTCTGCTCCCCTCTACCACCACCCCCATGCACACCTGCTCTCTCTCAGATAAATCTTAAAAAAAACAAAGCAAACAACAACAAAAAAGAAATACAAGAAAATTCCAACCTCTACAAGTGAATGAATGGATCTAATTCTTTCATCCTCCCTGCCAATCAGGAAAAGAACAGAAAGCAAGACACAAAAGAAATCAAAAAGTCATCCGTACTTCAAAAAAGCCCACAAAAAACCAAAATTATTTAGATTTAGAAAAAAAGAAATCAACACTCTGTTTTTGGTACACAAATCAGTGAGGTTCAGGGCTGTTCACATTCCCAGGCAAGCTGGTGTTAGAGTGTTTCTCTTTATTGATAGATGATCATTTTCTCTAGACCTCTGCTTTCCTAGTCCAGGCTTAGAAGCCTAAACATCTAGAATTCAAACATGACCATTTCTCATCTTAGCAAAATATCTAGAAAAAGATCGAGAACATTATCTGAACAAAACCATCTATTTGACTGTAGACAACATAGTTAAAAGAACATAGGCTTTGGAGTTCAGTGTATCTGGGATTGAATTTTTTGCCATTACTTAATAATTGTGTACCCGTATGTAATTAACTTAATGTAAATTTAACTTCTATAACTTATCTAAATATATTTCCTCATAGGCAAAATGAAGACATACCTCTTTCAGACTATTGCTGTAAAAATTAATAAAATAATGTATACAGAGCTCCTAATAATAAAAGCTCCTAGCACATAGAGGTGTTCACCCAATGCTAATTTATTATTATTTTTAATGGTAATTTATTATTAACAACAAATGTACATTGTCTTTCCAAAAACATTTGTTGTAGAAAAATTACTGTGAAAAAATTATTGTGTATTGTGAATTTAAATTTTAATTGTTGTGAGTTGATATTTGGTAGTAAGGCCCTTCCAAAGGTGTTGAAATTTTAAACCAGCGCCATGGGAAATCTGGAAAATTTTGGAAGTTCTTTGGGAATGATAAACAAACTACCACCCTTGACTTGGTGACATAGTCATCTATGGGAGAAAAGTGAGCCTCGTAATTAGTTTTAGAAGGAAATATAGATGCCAAAGTTTTGATCATAACGTGCTTTCTGTTAGTTGCATGAACATATTAGGATGTGGAGAGAGACTGGTGATCTGAGAAGTAGGGTGCTCATGATGAATGTGTTTTTCTTTTAAATAAATCCTTTATCCCTTTCTCCCCAGCTGCTCAGATAAAGAATTTGATGAGCCAACTAGGAACTAAGCAGGACTCAAGCAAGCTACAGGAAAATCTGTGAGTAGCTTCCTACCATCGTTGGGTTCTATGAGGGCCCTTTGAGGACACAGTCACTGTTCTTGCTGTGTGGTTGCTTAGGTTCCCCACCTGTGGAGTCAGAATGACAGGCAGTGGGACATGAAGTAACAGCTGGGTCTAGAAGAGGGAAAACAAAATATATTCATGGGTTGTGATCTCTGCTGTCTTTCAGAATCCTTGAACTCACATTCTTTCTTCTCTTGGGCTGTTCAGCGGACTTTGAGGAAGTAGAGAAGGGAACTTTAACCACCGTTAAACTGTATTCTGCCTAAATGAGCCTCCTTGCTGGCCCAGGACTCCTGATGGTCTGCAGAGCTCATCTAGTCTAGTGGGGTTTCCAGCTGTAAATATTAGAAAAAATTTATTCACAGTGATCTGAGGGGCATCTGAAGGAGAGGAGAATGGTAGTAGGTACTCATGATTCTTTTTATTATATCCTTCTTGACCCCATTTCTGCCTTTAGAAGTTCTGTTCTTCATTTTTAAAATATTCTGAACGATATTCTTTGTGTCCTGTCTGGGCAGTGTTAAGTGAGAGAATGACTTACTCCTCTGAGGTTTATCCAGGGAGATGTGAAAAATCTTTGAATGTGTTAGTAACGTCTGGGAGGTACAGGCTCCTGTTGATTGCCTCCCTCTTGTTTTTGACTCCCTCTTCTTTTTATCTCGGAGGCCCCTTACAGTGAAAAAACAGTAATGATTGAGTAGTATGGTTTCTTTGTCCTCCCTTAAAACCTCTGTAGGAATGAATGTCCACAGAGTAAAGGAAGTCCTTTTTGTGTTTCCACTACTTTCCGATCCCACTTAATAGAATGCATATTCTTCCCCTTACACTCCTTATATGTTTTTATGCATTACAGGGCTCCTTTGTTTTGGAGGGAAGAGCCAGAAAGGCAAGCATGAAGGATGATAGGGAGCTAAGAATAAAGCTGAAAAAGCATCAGCTTAAGCAAGAATGTACCCTCTCTCACTGTGTTTCTCTCTATCAAATAAATAGATAAAATCTTTTAAAAAAAAAATTTAAGGGGCGCCTGGGTGGCTCAGTTGGTTAAGCAACTGCCTTTGGCTCAGGTCATGATCCCAGGGACTCGGGATCGAGCCCTGCATTGGGCTCCCTGATCCCTGGGAAGCCTGCTTCTCCTTTTCTCACTTCCCCTGCTTGTGCTCCCTCTCTCACTGTGTTTCTATCAAATACATAGATAAAATCTTTAAAAAAATTTTAAGCAAGAATGTGGGAGTAGATATTCGGAAATTGTTCCTTAGGGTAGAAGCTGTGCTTTTAATGCACATTTCATCCAACCCCCAGTATCTGGGTTCCATCTCTAGTCAGTGGCCTGTGACAGGCAACAGCTAGGCAGAACTTCTGGGCAATGGACAGAGAGTTTTGTGAGACCTCTGTGTGTTCAAACTGTTAGATTTAGATATGGGGCAGTTGCTTTTATGTTTCTGTCAGAACTGCTGATAGGCATTTCTTTTTTCCCTAAAGAGTTAAAATACCTGATCAGCAGGTTTCATTGAGGTAGGTTCTTTCTTCTCAGTAACATGAAGATGCGTTGCAATGGGTTTGACTGAGTTGTATTTCTGGATTTTTTTTGGGGGGGGTGAACCTGGGCCTCTGGGAACCCATTCCTTCAAGTACCCCTTTATTCCCTGCACTGGGGCACTCTGAGAACTAACTGTACTAGCTGTAACAGCTCTTGCGCCATGGAGAATCCTAAAACATGTCTTTTCTGTCTTAGGCAACAGTTGCAGCACTCTACAAATCAGCTTGCCAAGGAAACCAATGAATTACTGAAGGAATTAGGGTCCTTGCCTCTTCCCTTATCTGCTTCTGAACAGGTTGGTATTTTCTGGTGTGTGTGTTTGTTTAATAGGAAAGGACTTTGTTTTAATGGGAAGGCAGTGTGTGAAACAAAAATAACTTGGCCTTTGGTACAGGTAGACCTTTTCTGACCCTCAGTTTCCTTAGTTGTAAAATGGGGTTATGTGACTGTTGTGACAATATAAAGAATGAATCCAGCCAGGTCTTGCAAAGTGCTCAGCATTTAGTACATACTCAGTATCTGCTGCTATTATTAATAATAACATACTAACGTACTGATAAAATTAACTGGTAAGGAATCTCAGTGTTTATATCTCTGGGGTTTGACGAACAGCTTTATGTTTGCAGGCTTGGTCCTAGTAGTTTGTTTTGTAGTCAGTTTTTATAAATCTCAGTCAAATGTTTTTGCCTTCTGTTTTGCAGTCACTTTCATGTCCCATCATGAGTCATTCATAGGTCTCAGGTTGAAGAAATGCCCAGGGGAAAAGATTTCTCTTTTCAAGTCATTTATTCAGTGGTCATTGAAATCCTTTAAAAATGCACAATCTTTAACTGGAGTCCATTGTTCCCTTGATTTTCCCCGGGCCTTTTCTTCACACATTCCAGAAGTCAGTGTGCTTTCACTTTTATTGTGGCTTCACCTGTTTTAATATCGTTCATGGTCTTCCTCAAATCCCCTCTCTTGTAGAAAAAAAACCCAAAAACCTTCCCCATCTACCTTAGCCTACTGTGATTCCATTTTTCTTTTAGCTTCTTTACCATTCCTAGGAGCACTTGACTTATTTTACTTTTTATTATTGAATTTTTTTCTGATAATGTCCTCTCTCTGGGCTATAAAGAGAAAGCCTATAACTTCCCTATTCTGGGTTATTTTTCACTGTGTGAGTTGTGCCTAGTTAGAATGTGAAATTAAGTTAGTGTGCTGTGATATCATTTAAAAAATAAAATAGAGTAGGAATATCAGAATGTATACCATGTAATAAAGGGAACTATTATTACAGGAAGCTTTTGTTTCATGCATAAGTGTATATATGCTACTAGGTCAAGAGGTCACATTATTTCTGCATATCTCCATCAAAAAAGTTTGAAAATGTTAGTTTAACCCGTACCTGGTAAGCTGTTTAATGAGGCACGTTTTCTTTGGAGTTTTGGCGCCCCCTTGCACAAAAGAGAGGAACCAGGACCAGACACTTCGTTGTGCTACAAAGTAACTCTGATAAAAAGTAATCTTAATGTAATCGCCTTTGGTTGTCCATAGGTGTGCTGTTGTTATTCATGCTGAAATTTCACTTAGAGACCATTCCCCTTGCCATCCAGTATCTCCAATAAAAATCACCCCTTTTGTCCTCCCAGCTGGGTTTCGGTATATACACTTGCAGATGGTTTTAGTAATAAAAAAGGAGTCTAAGGGTCTTGATGAAAACAGTGTTGAGGGGCACCTGGGTGGCTCAGTTGGGCGACTGCCTTCAGCTCAGGTCATGATCCCGGAGACCCGGGACCGAGCCCCACATTGGGCTCCCTGCTCGGCAGGAAGCCTGCTTCTTCCTCACTCCCCCTGCTTGTGTTCCCTCTCTGGCTGTGTTTCTCTCTGTCAAATAAATAAAATCTTAAAAAAAGAAAAAAAAAGAAAACAGTATTGAAAGTACTTAACAGTTAAGAATAGCCTAAGCAAAAATAAATAGAAGGTTAAATCTGCTATGAGACAGAGAGAGAGAGAGAGAGAGAGAGAGAGAGAAAAGGATTTAATGTAGTCCAGAATCAAATAGGAGTTATTTTTGGATCATGTGCGCTATTGTTCCCTTCCATTATCTTGGATTATTAAGAACACTAAATAAGGGGTGCCTGGGTGGCTCGGTTGGTTAAGTGACTGCCTTTGGCTCAGGTCATGATCCCGGAGTCCTGGGATCGAGCCCCACATCAGGCTCTCTGCTCAACAGGAAGCCTGCTTCTCCCTCTCTCACCCCCCCTGCTTGTGTTCCCTCTCTGGCTGTGTTTCTCCATCAAATAAATAAATAAAATCTTAAAAAAAAAAGAGAGAGAGAGAGAGGTAAAATCTTTAAAAAAAAAAAAAAAAAAAGGACACTAAATCTGCAAATAATTCCTTGATCCATCACTTCCCCTTTTGTGCTGAATACTCTTGCCCCTTTGATTCTTCCTTCATCTAATCCATCTTACCCTTACCATCTTTTGGTGCTGTCCTGTATATCAGATCATATGTCCTCCTTTCACTCTTTTCGTACTCGCGTGCTATCATCAATGATCTTCTATTGCCAAATCCAGTAGGCTTTTTTGAGCTTTTTTTCACTTTTCTGTCTCATTTGAAACGGCCCGTCCCATCTCTACTGAAAGTTCTTCTTTCCATGATCCCCTTTCAGTTGGTCTTCCAACTCTGGCATCCCTTGCTGGCCTCTTTTCTTTATCCACAGATGGAGTCTCAGCCTCCTTCTCTGACTCTCGGTCTTCCTAGAAGTAGACATGTCCCAAGGCTCTGCCATTGACCTTTCATTTTCTTAGTCTCTGCTTCCTCCCTCAGGAGGCTTATCTATTTTTATGAGCTCCCTGTCACCTTAGTGAACATGACCCCTGTTTTCTTTTCCTGGCTGTAGCCCCTAACCTCTAAGGACTAGGCCCATATTGCCAATTCCTACTCTAATATCTCCTCTTGAATATGTTACCTTCATCTAAAATTTAGTGTGTTGTCTTATATTGGATTCCTCCCATTTCACCCAAATCCCTTAACTAAGCTGAGTGATAGTACTGACTGATTTTTAAAAAGTTTGTGCCTTTTGACCTAATATTCCCATTCATGAAAATTTGTCTTAAGGGAAAAAAGTCGGAGGGGTGCCTGATGGCTCAGTGGTTAAGCCTCTGCCTTCAGCTCAGGTCATGATCCTGGAGTCCTGGGATCAAGCCCCGCATCAGGCTCCCTGCTCAGTGGGAGGCCTGCTTCTCCCGCTCTCACTCCCCCTGCTTGTGCTCCCTGTCTTGCTGTGTTTCTTTTCTCTCTGTCAAATAAATAAATAAAAACTTAAAAAAAAAAAGTTGGAAGGAAAAAAACTGTAGTCTGGAGCTGGGTTTCCTGTGTTTAAATTCTACCCCTTCCACTTACTGTGTGATCCTAGGCAAATTACTTAACTTCTTTGTGCCTTGGTTTTCTTTTTTTTCTTTTTTTTTCCTGAAGATTTTATTTATTTGACGGAGACAGACACAGCGAGAGAGGGAACAGAAGCAGGAGGAGTGGGAGAGGAAGAAGCAGGCTTTCTGCTGAGCAGGGAGCTGGAAGTGGGCTCGATCCCAGGATTCTGGGATCACGACCTGAGCCAAAGGCAAACTCTTAATGACTGAGCCTTCCAGGCACCCCTGTGCCTTGGTTTTCTGATCTGTAAAGCAGGGGCTATAATATTGGTTGTTGTATAGGTTAAAGTGAGTTATTATGTTAAAGTACTTATAACTGTATTGGTACATGGTAAGCACTGTATTAATATTAGCAGTTATGGTGGGGCTCACATAAGCTTTATTTATAATAGTTAACACCTGGGAATAATCTAGAAGGAATGTTTACATAGAATTTCCTAGATCGGCTTGATAGAATATTATGTAACAAAGACCGTCATTGTGAAGAGTATGATAACATGGAAAATATATATGACCATTATTGTGAGGAGTATGATAACATGGGAAATGTTTGGGATATACTTAAAGATAGCATTTTTGTGGGGTACCTGTCTGGCTTAGTTGAAGAAGCATGCAACTCTTGATCTCAAGATGAGGTCAAGCCCCACATGGAGCCTATTCAAAAAAAAAAAATGCTTTTGAATAGTGAGATTAGGGAATGATGGTTTTTCCTTCTTATTGTTATAATGTTAATGTGAAAATAAAAAATCCCCAAAAAGGGGGAAAATGTTCCTCATGTAAATATACTCTCAGGGGTCACCTGAGTGGCTCAGTCGGTTAAACGTCTGCCTTAGGTCAGGTTATGATCCTGGAATCCCCGGGATTGAGCCACACATTGGGCTCCCTGCTCAGCGGGGAGTCTGCTTCTTCCTCCACCCTTCACGCTGCTCGTGCATGCTCACTTTCTCTGTCTCACTCTCTCACTCTCTTTCAAATAAATAAGTCTTTTATTTTTTATTTTTTTTTATTTAAGATTTTATTTATTTGACAGAGAGAGAAACACAGCCAGAGAGGGCACAAGCAGGAGGAGTGAGAGAGGGAGAAGCAGGCTTCCCAGGGAGCAGGGAGCCCGATGTGGGACTCGATTCCGGGTCTCCGGGATCCTGACCTGAGCCGAAGGCAGTCGCTTAACCAACTGAGCCACCCAGGCGCCCCTAAATAAATAAGTCTTTAAAAAAAAATACATAAGTTTTCTTTCAGAGGGCCTGAGTGGCTCAGTTAAGCATCTGCCTTCAGCTTAGTTCATGATCCCAGGGTCCCAGGATCGAATCCCCTATTGGACTCCTTGCTCAGTGGGGAACCTTCTTCTCCCTCTCCCTTTGCCTCTCCCCACTGTTCATTCACTCACTGTCCCTCTTTCTCTCTCAAACAAGGAAAGTCTTAAAAAGAATAAAATAGGGCGCCTGGGTGGCTCAGTTGGTTAAGCGACTGCCTTCAGCTCAGGTCATGATCCCGGAGACCCGGATCGAGTCCCATATCGGGCTCCCTGCTCGGGGGGAAGCCTGCTTCTCCCTCTCTCACTCCCCCTGTTTGTGTTCCCTCTCTGGCTGTGTTTCTCTCTGTCAAATAAATAAAAATCTTTAAAAAAAAAAAAAAAGAAAAAGAAAAAGAAAATAAATTTGCTTTTAGTATTACGATTCTCCCAGGTGTAATATTTGAGTCATTCTTCACTTTAGCCCCCTTGCAGCCCTCTAGGCAGTCACTAAGTCATTGTGTTTCTTAAATTCATGTCTTTTGTGTTCCCATTACTGACACAGTGTTCTCCTGACCTTTAACTTAGAATATTGCAGTAGTCTTTTTGACATGTTTCTTTTTTTCCATCCTATCCTGTACACCATCACAGATACTTTTTCTAAATTATCATTTTGTGCCCATCATGTTTCCTGCTTAGAAATCTTTGTTGCTTTTTGTTCTTTAGGGATTGAATCCCAAACTTGTTAGCTTGGCCATTTAAAACCTGTTCTGGTGAGCCCCTTCTCTGTCTTTCCAGTTCTGTTCTTCAGTTCTTAGCTATTCTTTTTTTTTTTTTTTAAGATTTTATTTATTTATTTGACACAGAGAGAGAGATCATAAATAGGCAGAGAGGCAGGCAGAGAAAGAGGGGGAAGCAGGCTCCCTGCTGACCCGAGAGCTGGATGTGGGACTTGATCCCAGGATCATGACCTGAGCCGAAGGCAGAGGCTTAAAACCTCTGAGCCACCCAGGTGCCCCATGTCTTCTAGATTTTCTTA
>PITA01016634.1:0-45925 GCA_004023965.1 Spilogale gracilis
AATGATAGTAATAAAATATTTGAGTGCCTAAACAAGTTAACTGAGAAATATATCAAGCAATATGATTTTAAGTGTTCAGAAAACTAGATTTAAGTCATAATAACTAGCACTGACATCTTATTTGATATTTTACATATAAATGTAAGGATAATTGATCTAATAATCAAATTTACAAGATGTTCTTCTTGAATTATGTTTACATTAAAAAGTTACAGTGATTTCAATTAGTCTTCTAGTTAACATTTTTGCATGTCTTTGGCAAGACTTAATTAATTTTCAATGAACTGCCCAAGAGCACTTGTTAAGGTATTACAGGTATTACAGAGGCACTGAATACATTAATTTCTTATGACTTGAGCTGTTAATATATTATTCTAGCAAGGTTTTTAGACAGTTAATTAAATATGCTTAACAAGGCAGCACATTGCAAACTACTTAAGATAATCACTAAAGTAAGACACATTAGAGAAAAGTGCAAAAGAAAAACATATATACCTCGATCATAGTAACAAAACAAATACCTTGGTTATACCAAATAAATGTCCATTAAAAAATCTTTCAGTTTCTAAAATTGTTGGACACTATCAGTCACGGTTTAGATTTCATCATAAAAGGTACACTGGAATTGCTGTAACTGTGTTATGTTCTGATAATACAGCCAGTAACTAATGTTGTTCCATGAACAGAATGTGTTAGAGATATGACTTAATTGCTTTGCATCTCCATTTACACTTTCTTAATATGTTTAATCATAATTTTCAAATATCAGTCTCAATATCACATTAATTTCTTTCTTGGAACAAAATATTTGTAATTTTTCTGTCTTCTTGGCCATGTCATTAATATCTTTGAATGCTGGAGGTATGTTGGGAAGAGAGAAATTGTTATATTTAAATGCTTACAGAAATTTATATTGTTTAGGTTGATTTTGACCATATTATGGCTAATACCAAAGAGTGTGATTTAGTTCTTCATAGAAAGTTATAATTTAGAGTTAGATAACGTCTTAAAATCTGTACTCATAAATATTTATTGTGTGAACAAAAAGTCATTAATTTTATGGAAGGGATTTCCAGTGGTATTTCGGTTTTGTAGGTTTTTTTTGTATATAAATTCACCTCAATAAAGCTTTTATTTTTATTTTTATTTTCTTTTTAGTTAGTCCAAGAAAAAAGGGGGAAAATGAGTTTACAGATATAGCTAACACAAATACAGAGGTTTTCTTCTTGATTCCACTTATCTTTTCAGTATAATTTGAAAGATTTTTCAAGTTTTTACTTTAATTCTGTTTAATTAACACAGAGTGTAATATTAGTTTCAGGTGTACAATATAGCGATTCAATACTTCCATATAACACCCAGTGCTCATCACTCCTTAAACCCCATCCCCCACCTCTAGTAACCATCAGTTTGTTCTCTGTAGTTGAGTTTATTTCATGGTTTGCTTCTTTCTCTCTTCTCTTTCTTTCTCTTTTTTTCACCCTTTTGCTTGTTTGTTTTGTTTCTTAAATGTCAATATGAGTAATATCATATCTTACATTATAGCTCCAGTCATGTCATTGCAAATGATAAAATTTCATTCTTTTCTACAGCTGAGTAATATGTATCACATCTTTCCTATCTGTTCATTAGTCAATGGACACACTTGGGCTGTTTCCATAATTTAGTTCTTATAGGTAATGCTGTTGTAATGTTATCCCTTTGAATTAGATTTTTTTATTCCTTGGGCAAATACTTAATACAAGATCATAGGGTAGTTCTATTTCTAACTTTTTGAAGAACTTCCATACAGAGCAGCTGCACCAGTTTACATTCCCACCAGCAATGCAAGAGGGCATCTTTCTCCACATCTTCACCAACATTGTTTCTTGCATTTTGATTTCAGCCATTCTGACAGGTGTGAGTTAATATCTCATTGTGATTTTGATTTGCATGCCTCTGGTAATGAGTGATGTTGAGCATATTTTCATGAGTCTGTTGGCCATCTGTATGTCTTTTATAAGATTTTATTTATTATTTTTGCAAGAGGGAGAGTAAGCTCACAGTAGTGGGGAAGAGGCAAAGGGAGAAGCATACTCCCTGCCAGGTAGGGAGCCAGATGTGGGGCTTGATTCCAGGACCTAGGTTCATGACCTGAGCTGAAGGCAGACACTTGACCAGCTGACCCATCCAGGCACCCTATCTTGTTTGGAAAAAATATCTGTTCACATCTTTTACTCATGTTTTAATTGGAAGATTCATTTTTTGGGTGTTGAGTTTTGTAAGTTTTGAAATATATTTTGCATACTAACCCTTTATCAGATATATCATTTGCAAATATTATCTCCCATTACCTTTTAGTTTTATTGACTGTTTCTTTGGCAGTGCAGAAGCTTTTTATTTTGATAAATTCTCAGTAGTTTATTTCTGTTTTTCATTTCTCGTGACTCAGAAGACATATCTAGAAAGAAGCTGCTACAGCCAACATTAAATAGGTCACTCCTGTGTTTCTAAAATTTTTACGGTTCCAGGTCTCATGTTTATGTCTTTAATCCATTTTGAATTTATTTTTATGAAGCAGCAGCAGAGAGAAAGTGAGGACTCAATCCCATTTACAACTGCACCAAAAACAATAAAATATCTACAACTAAGCCTAACCAAAGAGGTGAAAGACCTGTACTCTTAAAGCTATGAAATACTTATAAAAGAAATTGAAGACGGCACAAAGAAATGGAATGACATTCCATAATCATGGATTACAAATATTGCTAAAATGTCTATACTACCCAAAGCAATCTACACATTTAATACAATACCTATCAAAATACCACCAGCATTTTTTACAAAGCTAGAAAAAACAATCCTAAAATTTATATCAAACCACAAAAGACCCAAGATAACCAAAGCAACTTTGAAGAAGGTAAGCAAAGCTGGAGGCATCAAATTTCAGACTTCAAGGCATATTACAAAGCTATAGTGACCAAGAAAGTACAGTACTGGAACAAAAATAGATCAGTGAAACATGTAAATCAATGAAATAGAATAGAAAACCCAAAAATGAACCCACAACTATATGGAATCAATTAGTCTTTGACAAACCAGGAAGTAATATCCAACAGGACACCGGGAATACTTGAGGGAAGAGTGTTCACTCTTCTGGGACAGTTTTCTAGATAGCAGTAGGCCCAAACTCCCTTCCTTGGGGAAGAGGGAGGGGGCTGGTGCTATTTCTCTCCCAACCCCTTAACATAAACTAACTTCACTTAGTAGCAGAGCACTAATAATAGTTGTCTAAACAGCTTACACAAGCCCTGTTCCCCTCTGCTCTGCAGATGTTGTTTTTCTTGGGCAAGTGTGCCTGAGAACCAGAGCAGTGGGCCCACTCCCCAGACAACGAGTACAAACACCCAGTACACACCACATCTACTGATTATAGAATTCTGCAAAGCTTCAGGTCTAATGCAAATAGCATCAGGTCTCTTTCAACAAGCAGACCAGAATACATCTAGTTAAAACTCATCACAGTCTGACCAAGTTTCAAGCACTCCCCACTATAGGCAAGGGGAAACTCTGTAAAGGAGTAACTTGAAGGAAAAAGCAGCCAAAACAGCAGCAGAACATACACAACATACACCAGAAACCCTTTCTGAAGCACCAGAGCCTGGATGGTATATGATCTATTCTTTATAAAGCCATCACTCTCAGGAGCAGGAAATATAATAGACTTTACCAACATTCAGAAGAAGACAGAGACACAGACAAAATGCCAAAGGGAGAAATTCATCCCAAGACAGAGAACAATGAACATCACAGCCAGTGATTTTATCAAAATAGATATAACTAATCTGCCTAACCCAGAATTTAAGGCAACAATCATAAGGATACTAGCTGGGCTTGAGAGAAGTATAGAAGACACCAGGGGGTTTCTTACTGCAGAGATTAAAGACCTTAAAACTAGTCAGCCCAAAATGAAAAAAATGCAATAACTGAGATTCAAAATGAATTAGATGTAATAACAACAAGGATGGAAGACAAGGAATAAATAAATGATTAGAAGATAAAATTATGGAAAATAATTAAGCTAAAAAGAAGAGGGAAAGAAAAATATTAGATCTCAAATGTAGATTTAGAGAACTCAGTAACTCCATAAAATGTGATAGCATTTATATCATAAATGTTCCAGAAGAAGAGAGGGAAAAGGGAGCAGAAGGTTTATTTGAGGAACTTATAACTGAAAAATACCTAATCTGGGAGAGAAAACAGACATCCAAATCCAGAAGGCACAGAGAACTCCCATGAAAATCAACAAAATTAGGCCAACACCAAGACATATAGTTCAATTTGCAAAATACAGAGATAAGAAAAAAGATCTTAAAAGCAGCAAGGCAAAAGAAGTTCCTAACTTAGAAGAAAAGACAAATAAGTTTATCAACAGACCTATCCACAGAAACTTTACAGGTAAGAAGAGAGTGGTATGATATATTCAATGTGCTGAAGGGGAAAAATATGCAGCCAAGAGTACTCTATCCAACAAAGCTGTCACTCAGAATAGACAGAAGGATAAAGAGTTTCCCAGATAAACAGAAACTAAAGGAGTTAGTGACCACTAAAACAATCTGCAAGAAATATTAAAGGGCATTGCTTGAGGGGGAAAAAAAGACAAAAAGCAACAAATACTTGAATGGAACAGAGAAAATCTCCAAAAACAATGACAGAACAAGTAATAAAATGATTCCTAATTCATATCTATCAATAATCACTCTGAATGTAAATGGACTAAATACTCCAGTCAAAAGACATAGGGTGTCAGAATGGATTAAAAAACAAGACCCATCTATGTGCTACCTATAAGAGACTCATTTTAAACCTAAAATTACCCAATATTGGAAGTGAGGAGATAGAGAATAATTTATCATGCAAATGGGTGTCAAAAGAAAGCCAGAGTAGCCATACTTAAATTACACAAACTAGATTTTGAACCAAAGACTGTAATATGAGATGAAGAAGGGTACTATATCATAATAAAGAGGTCTACCCAACAAGATTAAACAATTGTAAATATGCCAAATTGGGGACATCCAATTATATAAAATAATTAATAACAAGTGTAAAGGAGCTCATTGGTAATATACAATAATACAGTAAGAAGGGAATTTAATACCCCACTTATGTCAGTGGACAGATCATCTAAGCAGAAAATCAACAGGGAAATAATGGATTTAAGGACACACTGCACCAGATGGACTTACCAGATATATTCAGAGCATTTCATTCTAAAGCAACAGAATACACACTCTTTTTGGGTACACATGACACATTCCCCAGAATAGATCACATACTGGCCACAAATCAGGCCGTAACAAGTACAAAAAGATTGATATCATACCATGCATATTTTCTGACCACAATGCTATGAAACAAAGTCAATCACAGGAAAAAAAATTGGAAAGACCACAAATATATGGAGGTTAAAGTACATCCTACTAAAGAATCATTGGGTAATCTGGAAATTAAAGAAGAAATAAAAAATGCATGGAAACAAATAATGATGAAAACACAATTGCCGGGGACCAGCCTCAGCAGAGATGTGGGTCCTGAACCACAGGATGTCTGGCAGGAGAAATAATGACACGGGCACGGAGATCTGATGCAAGCTGACAGACCCGAGGTCAGTCAGGAGGGATCTATGAAGCAGGCTCAGGCTCTGGCTCTCTAGCTCTGGCTCTCTGGCTTTTGGGCTCTTTGGCTCTCAGGGCTCTGGGCTCTGGCCTCTGGCCTCTGGCCTCTCTGGGCTCTGGCCTCCCTCATTTCACAGGCTCTCTGGCTCTGTTTCTGTCCCTCTGGCTCTCCTTTTTCTCTGTTTCTGTCTCTCTTGCTCTCTGCTTCTCTGGTTCTAGCTTTGCAGGCTCTCTGCCTTTTCCTCTGCCTTTTGCTCTGCCTTTTTGCTCTCTTGACTGTCAAGGTTCCCAGTCTTTTAATATTCCAAAGTAAGGAAGTCGGGGGATGCAGTTAGGTTAAAGTTTAACAAAGTGATTCACAGCAGGCAGAGTCAAGCCTTTCTAAGAAACCTGCCTTTACCATTAAAAGGGAAGTTTGTGAGTAGACTCAGTTTGATAGTTGAGCAGGAAGAACAAAAGGCAAGTAAAGAGGGTGTTGATGACCGCGACATTAGCATAACTCCAGATTCTTGGCAGGGAAAGCCCGGAGGGACTTTTATTCACATTCACGAGTACCTCCACCAAAGTTTCCGGTGGCTTGGACATGGTGGGAGGGGTGGATCACACACCATCCCGACACACAATGGTCCATAACCTTTAGGATGCAGCAAAGGAGGTCTTAAGAGGGCAATATATAGTAATATAGGCCTACCTCATATAGAAAGAAAAATCTCAAACAAACAACCTAACCTTAAACCTAAAAGACCTAGAAAAAGGAAAAACAAATGAAGCTTAAGGCCCTCAGAAGAAGGGAAATAATAGATTAGAGCAGAAATAAATGATATAGAATTATAAAGATACAAGAGAATGTATCAATGGAACCAGAAGCTGGTTCTCTGAAAGAATTAATAAAATTAATAAACCCCTAGCCAGACTTATTAAAAATAAGAAAGAAAGTACCTAAATAGATAAAATCATGAGAATGAGAGAGGATCAATTACATCCAATGCCACAGAAACACAAACAATTTTAAGAAAATATTATGAAATTTTATGGGGAACTATATGCCAACAAATTAGGCAATAGGAAGAAGTGGATAAATTCCTAGAAACATATAAACTACCAGAGCTGAAACAGGAAGAAATAGAAAATTTGAACAGATAACCAGCCAAGAAACTGAATCAATCAAAAATCTCCCAACAAACAAAAGTCCAGGGACAGACGACTTCCCAGGAATATTCTACCAAAAATATTTAAAGAAGAGTTAATGCCTGTTCTTAAATGGTTCAAAAAAAAAAAGAAAGAAAAGAAATGAAAAGAAATTTCCAAATCATCCTACAAGACTGTCATTACCTTGATTCTAAACCCAAAGACCCCACTAAAAAAGAGAATGACAGGCCAATATCCCTGATGAATGTAGACACAAAAGTTCTCAACAAGATACTAGCAAATCTAGTCCAATGGTACATTGAAACAATCATTCACCATGAACAAGTGGGGGTTATTCCTAAGCTACAAGGCTGGTTCAATATTCATTAATCAATCAATGATATACCACATATATAAAACAAAGGATAAGAACCATATTATTCTTGGGCCCCTGGGTGACCCTGTCAGTTAAGCATTTGCCTTCAGCTCTGGTCATGATCGCAGAGTCCCAGGATCAAGCCCCACATCAAGTCCCTGCTCAGTGGGGAGTCTGCTTCTCCCCCTGCCCCTCACCCTGTTAATGCTCTCTCGTGCTTTTTCTTTTTTTTCAAAAAATTAAATAAAATATGTTCTTCTCAATAGATTCATAGAAATATAGCATCTATGATTAATAAAAACTCTCAACAAAGTAGGGATAGAGGGAACATACCTCAAGGTCTTAAAGGACATATATGAAAGAACCACAGCTAATATCATCCTCAATGAGGAAAAACTGAGAACTTTTCCTCTATGGTCAGGAACAAGACAGGGATGTCCACTCTCAGCATAGTATTGCAAATACTTTCTCAGCAATTGGGCAACAAAAAGAAATAGAAGGAATCTAAATTGGCAAGAAAAAAGTAAAACTTTCAGTGTTTGCAGATGACATGATACTCTATGTAGAAAACCTCAAAGACTCCACCAAAAAACTACTAGAACTGATACACGAATTCAATAAGGTCATAGATAGAAAATCAACACACAGAAATCTGTTGCATTTCTATACAACAACAATGAAGCAGTAGAAAAAAAAATCAAAGAATCAATCCATTTACATTTGCATCAAAACCAAGAATATACCTAGGAATAAGCCTAATCAAAGAGGTAAAAGATCTGTACTCTGAAAACTATGGAACACTTATGAAAGAAATGGAAGATCATACAAAGAAATGGGAAGACATTCAAAGCCCATGTATTGGAAGAACAAATACTGCTCTATGATAAAACGTCAATGCAATCCTTATCAAAATACCACCAGCATTTTTTAAACAATCCTGAAATCTGTATGAAACTATAAGAAAACCCTAAATAGCTAAAACAATCTTGAAAAAGAAAAGGTGGATTCATCACAATTCTGGACATCATTCTGTATTACAAAGCTGTAGTATCAGGATAGTCCAGGCACAAAAATAGACACATAGATCAGTGGAACTGAAGAGAAAACCAGAAATGGACCGAGAACAATATGGTCAATTTCTTTAGCAAAGCAGGAAAGAATATAAAATGGACAAATGTCAACACATGGTGTTGGAAAAACTGGAGAGCAACATGCAAAAGAATGAAACTGGATCACGTTCTTACAACATACACAAAAATAAATTCAAAATGGATGAAAGACCTAAAAGTGAGACTGGAAAACATCAAAACCATAGAGGAGAGCACAGGCATCAACCTCTCTGATATTGGCCACTGCAACTCTTACTAGATACGTCTTCAGAAGCAAGGGAAATAAAAACAAAACTAAATTATTGGGACTTCATCAAGATAAAAAACTTCTACACAGTAAAAGAAACAACCCACAAAACTAAAAGACAACCTTTGGAATAGTAGAAGATATTTGTTAATGACATATCTGATAAGGGGTTAGTATTCAAAATCTATAAAGAACTTTTCAAACTCAACATCTAAAAAACAAATAATCAAGTTAAGAAATGGGCAGACGTTATAGACACTTTTTTTTCTAAAGAAGTCATACAGATAGCTAACAGATACATGAAAAGATGTCAATATCCCTCATCATCAGATAAATGCAAACCAAAGTTACAGTGAGATGCCACCTCACAACAGTCAGAATGGCTAAAATTAACAACAAAGGAAACAACATGTTGTTGAGGATGTGGAGAAAGGGGAACTTTTTTACACTGTTGGTGGGAAGGCAAACTGTTGTAGCCAATCTGGAAGACATTGTGGAGTTTCCTTAAAATGTTAAAAAATAGAACTACCCTATGATCTGGCAATTGCACTACTAGGTATTTACCCAAAGGAAAAAAAAAAAATACTGATTTGAAGGGATACATGCACTCCAATGTTTATAGCAGCATTATTAACAATAGCCAAATTATGGAAAGAGGTCAGATGGCCACCAACTGATAAATGCATACAGAAGAAGTAGTATATATACACAATGGAATATTACTTAGCCATCAAAGAGAATGAAATCTTGCCATTTGCAATGATATGAATGGAGCTAGAGTGTATTATGCTAAGTGAAATAACTCAATAAAAGAAAGACAATACCATATGATTTCACTTGTATATGGAATTTTTTTTTTTTTAAGATTTTATTTATTTGACAGAGAGAAACACAGACAGAGAGGGAACACAAGCAGGGGGAGTGAGAGAGGGAGAAGCAGGCTTCCTGCCGAGCAGGGAGCCCGATGTGGGACTCGATCCCGGGTCTCCGGGATCATGACCTGAGCCGAAGGCAGTCGCTTAACCAACTGAGCCACCCAGGCGTCCCTCATATATGGAATTTAAGAAAGGAAATAGATCAACATAGGTGGGGAAAGAGAGAGGCAAACCATAAAACAGACTCTTGACTATAGGGAACAAACTGAAGGTTGTTGAAGGGGAGGTGGGTGGGGAGAGGGGCAGGTTAAATGAGTGCTGTTATTAAGGAGGGCACTTGTGATGAGCACTGACTGTTCTATGTAAGTGATGAATCACTGAATTCTACTCCTGAAACTAATATTATACTATGTGTAAACTAACTGGAATTTAAGTAAAAACTTAAAAAAAATAAAATAGAGGTAACTATTTTTAAAAATATCTATACACAAAATACCTATTCAAATTTACAATATTTCTAGAAAGATATATGAGAAACTGGTAACAGTGACTGTAGGAAGGGAAGGGGTAGAGGTGTGGGCAAGGCACAAGGGTTATTTATAGATTCATGGCCTGTCCTGAAGCTCCTGCAACTCTTTGTTGGAGTCTGATTATAATGGCCTATTGACCTGATTGTTCTTTACTGGTGTCCACAGATCTACATATTATTTTAGGATAATAGTTGTACCTGTTACTGACATTCATGGGCCCTGCTTAGTCTCTTGCAGTCTTTAGCCTCTCTTTTCATTTACCCAGGCCTTTTCCAGACCTATTCTTCCTATTTGGCAAGCATGTTCACCTCCCCACCAGACATTGCTAATATATTTCCCAACACCATGTTGGACATGCCTCTATGTAAACAGTTTCCTCAACGCCCTAGGAAGCAGGTTTCCTGCAAATACAACAGGATAAATCCACAACTCCTATTTCCTGAAATTTGATACCAACTGTGGGGAAATCCATGCCATCTGAATCTCATCTCTTCTTTTCTCTATCTTTATGGGATAGATATCCTCCTGGTATGAAGTACACAGGTCTTGGAAGTGTTTCTTTCTCATAGGCTGGAAACATTCCTTACTCACTGTATTAGACAGGGTCCTTTAGAGACGTAGAACTAACTGGGTGCTTATATGTATATGTGAAGTCAGATACACATCAGAGCTCTGAACTTCCTAATGCGATTGATTAATTCCTAACTGTATCTTCTTTGAGTGGAACAAAAAATATGTCCCTGACATATAATCCCATCAATGCTACTGGTTTCTTTTCCACACTTCTACTTGTCCCTTTTAATGAAATATGAATTTAGTTTGTGGTTTTGCAAAGAGCAAACATACTTTACAAAATAAAAAATAGTCATGCTTTCAATGTTTTTGAATTCAAGTGTTTTTTTTCCCCCAAAATGGAGCCCCCAAAGCAGGTGATGTTTATCAGACATTTTAACCTGTGTATGGCGGACGTATTTGTTTTGTGATCATTATAGGCAGAACTGTCTAGGAACTGATAGCCCGAAGTCAAGCGTCAATCTTTTCTATAATGTAAACAATAAATCCTTTTGAAGCATTTTGACAAGAAAACAATGGTTTCCAGCTGAAAGGACGTAAGTAAGTGTTGGATGTGTACATTATAGTGTACATGTCAAAACTCAGAAACTATAGTGGCTTTTGCCTCTAACCTAGGTGGTCCTGCTAATACTTGAGGGCTTTTTAACAGAAGCTGATGTCAGAGTATGCTGTTCTTTACTCTTGAGGCTGTCTGTCTTGTGGCCTTAGAAGTATTTTTTGCTCAATGTCTTCTGATGGAAGAAGCACTCTCCAGAAGATTTAATGAGACACAACTCATGTAGGATTTAGGTTTTCAACTTCATATTTCCTGTTAAATACAAATTATTTTTTTACTAAACAATTGACTTCCCCAAACATCAGAGAATATATAATCAGAGAACATATATTCAGAACCTGATATAATGCCTTACATTCCTCTACAAATGCTTGTTGAATTGAACTGAATTTACCTGTTTTATTAAACAGTAAATTAGATTATCCTGCTTATAAATTTCAAAAAGGACATTAAATTTATGTGATCAAATTTAAACTAGGAACAAAGATTAAAGATGTGATATTTTTTGTTATTTTTATTCCTGCTAATATATGAAACCTGGAAAGGAAGTGTAAATAAAGTTCTAAATGCTTTTCTTAGTTCAGGGGGAAAAAAAAACCCACAAAGCAAAAGGAAGCACTAATGTATAGAATTGTGGAAGTAATTGCCAATTATGCATAATCACTAACTACATATATAAAAACAAATATTAAACAATAAAAAAATCTGGGACAAATTTTTTTGTGGCCCAGATATGACTTATTTATTATTTATTTATTTTTACAATAAAAGATGTCCCTTCTGTTAAGACCCCCTTAAATATATTGGCTTAGTGCATGTAAACGGAATACTTTTATAGAATGCCATTGACTTAAGTGTCATTTGTTTTCATTAAATTGCATATTATTTGGTACAAATAAGTGTCATCTAAATTATTTGCAAAGATTCAGGAATTCAACATAGAAAGAATGTGTTTATTTTGGATGGCTAAGGTATTAAAGTTAATAAAAGTTCACTTTTCAAACAGGTACATGAACCTACATGTACATAAAATGTGCCCTTTTATGTTTCCAGATTTAATAGATTGTCCATAAGCACGTATGTTTGAATTTTAACGAATGCTTATAAACTCAAGGCAATGACTATTTCATGAAAATTCACTAATGATTTATGAGAATTTCACTATGGGTATCAACTTCTAAGAAATTTGTATTGGAAATATTTTAGAATCAATGTAGTAATATCACAGTTATCTAGATAAAGTCTCCATTCTAATTGTATATTATTAGCCTTTCTAAAAATACCACTTTCTTTCATCAAGTATTTTATAATTTTAGTTAACAGAGTCAGACATTATGAAAGTGTGCTTATTTTACTTTATACACCATCCAATCAATAGATTCATTAAATCCAAAACTTAGATTTTCTCTCCATACATATTTATATGCTGATATCCTGGTGAGATTATTTAATTCTGTCTTTGGACTGACTTTCTCTTATTGTCATCTACTTCCTTGTTTTTCAAACTATATCTGGTCCCTCTGATTGGATCCCTACCTTCTGCCTTAAACAGAGTCATTTAGACTAAATGAAGGTTCTCAGATGGAGATGGAAAATGTATTATGGTACTAAGATGGAAATATACTGGAATATTTATTAAAAATATGAGAAAATTGACAGGGAAATGTTATTTAATTGAGCAGTTATTTTTAAAACATCCACTGATTATGTGTTCCTCTGTCAGATGCTAGGGATAAGAAGATAAACCAGAAACAAGTATGATCCTCAAAAAGGTCACTGTCAGAGAAAAGATAAACATTAACTAAATTATTGTATTATAATGCCCAAGTATATAATAGATGTGGTTACCAGACACTGTGAGAGGTTACAGGGAGAATGAACCATAAGAAATTTTAAGACAAGTAGTAAAATTTTTGGTTGCATGGACTATAAACATTTCTAAATATTAATCTTTCCATAGACACTATATACTTCACTCATATATATTTGTGACAAATTTAAATGTTAACTTATTTTATTTTTTATGCCAAAACTTTTGTAAATGATCTATATTTCTGGCTTTAAGTATCCTAACAATTTAAAAGTCATCTTAATTTTATTATAAATTGTTGGATGAATGAGTATTAGGTGAATCTGTTGAAAATCAATTATTTACCTTCCATAGGCTAACATAATTCTTTTGTAAGTATATATACTTGATTTAGAAATACTTTTTTTTTTTCCTCCTAGAGCCACTTTTCAGACCACAGAGAGTGATTGTGTTTTAAGAACAGAATCTCAAAGATACATGAAACAAAAGTTGGGAAAATGTGCAAGTTTTCTATAGCGTTTTTTCTTTAAAAAAATAGCTTTGTTGACGTATACCTAATACACAAAACCTGCACATATTTAATACATATAATTTGATTAGTTTGGACATATGCATATACTCATGCAACTATCACCAAAACCAAGGAACTGGACATAACCATTGCAACAAAAGTATCCTTGTGTCCAATTATTTTTTTGTTTTTTATTATTTTATGTATGTCTACAGAACATAAGATCTAGTCTCTTATCAAATGTTTAAGTGTATACTAGAGTACTGTTAATGGCAGGTTCTATAATACAGCAGATCTCTAGAACTAATCATCTTGCATAACTGAAAACACACCAAGTGAACAACCTCATTTCTCTGTAACACCAGCCCGTGCTAACCAGCATTCTAGTCTCTATTCTCTATTCTATGAGTTTGATTATTGTAGGTATTTCATAAAGTGGAATCATGAAATATTTGTCTTTCTTTGACTGACTTAGTTCACTTAGCATAATGTCCTCAGATTTCATTCATGTCACAAGTTGCAGGATTTTCTTTATTTTAAAGTCTGGATAATATTCGAATCATTGTATGTAGTTAGATTTTTTTAATTCATTCTTATGTTGATTAACAGTTGGATTGTTTTTATAACTTGGCTATTGTGAATAGTGCCCCCAATGAACATGGGAGTGCAGATATCACCTTGAGATCCTGGTTTCAGTTCTTTTGGTCATTTTTCAGAAGTAGTATTCATTGGTGGATCATATGATAGTCCCATTTTTAAGTTTTTGAGGAAACTCCATACTGTTTTTAATATGTTTTCATACTATACCATTTTATACTCCCCCAGCAGTATACATGTGTTCCTATTTCTCCATATCCTTAGAAATATTTTGTTTTATTTTGGCTTATTTCTATTTTATTTGGCTTATTTTTGCTATTAAACTGTAGGAGTTCCTTATCATTTTGGATATTAACTCCTTGTCCACTTAGCAAATATATGATTTGTAAATACTTTCATTCTAAGGGTTATCTTTTTAAAATATTTGGAAAGTGGAAAAAATTGGAGAGGCTAATTTGATGGTCAAAATACTCTATGATTCTATGAATTTAAAATAATTCAGATTAAAATTGTTTTAGCTAAATCAGTTTATTGCTTTCTGGTCTTCTGGCATAAATTCCTAAATTTATTGCCCACTTAGCTACAAAGTGAAAGACAAGTAAAAACTTGCAAATGAAAACATTATAATAATTATATTAAAATTTCACCCTTTGAACCCTTAGAAAGAGGACTTAATAATTCTGTGTTTGTATTTGATACATTGTTCTCAAGATGTATACTTGGCTCAGAAACTGGTTTGCATTAGAGCTTTCATTCCTTTCCTTAGCAAATTTGACTTCTTAAATTCTACCAGGACTCTTTTTTATTTTTTACATTTGGGAAATTAATATAATATATAATTACATTGTGTTTGCTGGTAGAGTTTTTTATATATAAGCTATCTGGTATCTTAACATAACACCTATACTTCTCATAAAATATCATTGAAACCTACAAATGTTCAGTAATGCTGGGAATGGCCAGCAATCCCTGTACTGACGAATGAAAGTTTACTACAAATTTTGCTGTGAAAAAGAGAAGGCAAAAGAGTCAATGCTCAGAGAGGAAGACCCTTTGCTCACCCTTTCTCAAGCACATGATGTGTGACAAGGGGTCTTACTGAAACTGGGAGAATCTGTTTGCAGGAAAGATAAAATATGCTAATCTGAATCGTCTACTAAACATAGCCTTAGAGATACTGCATACATGTCTTAGATCACAGGGCAGCTGCTTGGACTAAGGAAGCTTCCCAGAAGGTAACCCCCCATGCCATTCCAATGGCAAAGTGGTCACTCAGGCCCTCACATTCCAAAGGCCTATGCCGTCTCTGAAACTTTTCCTGCCTTCAATGGCCTCTGTGTTACATTTTAGCAACCCAGCTATTATGACTGATTTCATGCTCCACATTAACCCTAACACAGTAGATTCTTCAAATGCAGTTTTGTGCTCATCATTAAGTATACCTTTGGTCTGTTCCTTGCTACTAGAAAATAAACAGGTAGACATCACATAACATAAATAAAAAAGTAAAGTAAATTCCCACCAATAAACCACATTATGCTTTTTCTGTTAATAAGCTTTCCTTCTCCCCTCAGACCGAGGAAAAACTAAGGAAAACTCTAATGGAAAATTTACTAATAACTGCCTATGATATACCTGATAAAAGAAAATCTGCTATTTCTTTTTCTACCTAATGTTATTTTTTGGTAGCACTGAATATGAAATGAAATGGTCAGATGTAGAAGTGGAAGAAAGATTTTAAATTACTTAAAAATTTCTACAACAGTTAAATTCACTTCATATCTAAGGAAATACAATAATGCATCTATACAAACACATTTAATGTGAATCTAAGCATCATTAGTGTATTGCAAGTATTAATTATACTGGACAATGATATTCATTAAGAGCAAGATTTCAGAATGGTCTCCTAATTCCATAATTCTGAAAAAAAAAAAAGGTTGAATGTCACTATTTAAAACATTTATTAATGAACATTTGCTTTGGGACATTGGAAAAAGTCCCAGTGAGTGAAACTGTTTCATGACTTACCATCCAAACTATGTTCTATCAATTATCTTTAGCTGCATAGCAAATCACTGTAAAATGCAATTTCTTAAACAACATTAATTTATTATTTCCTATGAATCTGTGTGTTGATTGGACAGTTCCGCTGATGGGCTTGCTTTGACATCTGTTCAGCTGGTGGGTCATCTAGGGCTGGTTGATCTAGGATAGTCTCATACTTACCTCTGTTACTGGAAGCTACATATTAGTGGAGATTATGGCAACAATATGATCAATTTTTTCTCCTCAGGTAGCAGGCTACTCCAGGCTTTTTCATCAATAGAAGGGGGAGCACTATTTCAATAGCACCAAGAATGGGCAAATTCCAACACTGAACAATTTTTAAGTTTCTGTTTGTGTCCTGTTTGCTACTTTTCTATTAGCCAAAGCAATTTGCATGGCAGTACTTAGAATCATTATGGGAGGCAACTGAGGTCATAGATTCTGGGACAAGTGAATACATGTAACAATCTATAAGCACTTTTATACCTTTAGATAATTTTTTTTATTTTTTTCACAAAGATACATTATATAAAAGTTTATTTTGCAAGATGCTAGACTAGTATGGAAAGAGAGGCTGTATGAGGACTTGGCTTCAACAATAGAGTGAAATAATAATAAAAAATGAAGTCAACATTACTGAGTACTGTCCATGGCTGGCATACGAATTGATGTTTTCCTTCAAAAATGGTTTTCTTGTCTATTTTGGTCCCAGTGTAAACATTCATAAGCTATTAAGTGCCTGAGTGGTTTGAAATACAAACTGATCCAAATCATCAGTGCCAATAGGCTAGGAAATAATAGCCAGCTGACCAAATATGGTATGCAGATAGAAATAAATTATGATTTCTGAAACTCCTGGAAACTTTTTGAAAATTAATTTCAGAATAAAATACGACATCTGTCCAGATGGCATTTAGACAATTAATAATGTCATAAATCATTACTTTTTTTTTTGGTAAGAAAAAGTTTACTCCACTCCAACATATTTACCCAGTAAACAGTGAAACTTTAAAATGGTTAACAACCCACAAAATTCTACAATCATTCATTTTTATTATTCATACTTTTAAAAATTGATTTATCAGATTCAGTTTCTATGATTCAATATGTCATTTGCATAATGGAAATAGTAATGCTGATTTAATAGGATAATTGCAGGAAATTCTTAATGAATATTTTTGACATTTTAAAACTGAAAAATGTTGTATACCTTTTGTTCCATTGCAATTAGATAGGTGCATTCTTAAGAAACCATCCATTAACAAATCAATACTATGATAAAAATTGTTTGAGTAGCAAAAAGACATTTAAGCATTATACAGTTTTTAACCCATTGCTTTGGTAAGGAATATGGAAAGCCACTCCACATAATATGTTTATGTGGCAAAGCACAATGTTTTTCCCAAAATAGAGCAATATATCCAGAAAATCCTAATCTCAAGTTGAGTAACAACAGTGCTTAGTATAATCAGAAAATATCCCATAATTAATTGATTGCTTTCTAGTTAAATTTTCTTTACAAAAACCTGTATGTTTAAATATACAAATGAATCAGCAACCACTTGAAATGTTTCTGATATAGTACTTCAGAGAATAAATGTTCCAAATATAGAGCATAGAATATTATAAGGCTATCTACATCTTGTACTTTCACCCAAAAATAGATATTGATGAAGTTTTGTGGGTTAACCTCAAAAGTTATTTAAGAGAAATATTTTTTGAAAATAATAACTTTAAATTAGTGTTTTCCAGAGAATGTGTGTGTGCCTGCACATGTGTGTGTGTGTGTGTGTGTGTGTGAATTACAGTTCTTGTTTTAGATCTTTAACAAAATCTTAGTGTTTAATGTGTGTTGGATAATATTCTCAGAGCATAGTAAATGTTAACTTAATATAGCCTCATGATACACTGAGGTACTGAGAAAAATGTGACAGGTTAAGTACTTGCCCAAATTCACACACAATTATTATACTTTGAAGTACAAAATCTGATCTTTGAGCTTTTTGTAATAAGCAGTATTTGTCTTGAAATTGAATCACTTGGGGCACCTGGGTGGCTCAGTTGGTTAAGCGACTGCCTTCGGCTCAGGTCATGATCCTGGAGACCCGGAATCGAGTCCCACATCTGGCTCCCTGCTCTGCGGGAAGCCTGCTTCTCTCTCTCTCATTCCCCTTGTTTGTGTTCCCTCTCTGGTTGTATTTTTCTCTGTCAAATAAATAAATAAAATCTTTAAAAAAAAAAAAAAGAAATTGAATCATTTATTTGTGGGATTATATTCCCACATTTGTTCCATTTTTCCTTTTTCAAATGCTTCTACTGTAGAAATACTGAGAATTTGGGGCTTATCTCATTTTTTGTTTCTCTCTAGATCTGGTCTTAAAGCCCTTGATATTTTGTTAGTTTTCTGATTTCCTCAATTTCCTTTTTCAAATTTTGTCTAATTTTTCTAGATGTTCCCTCTTCTTAGGCTAGTATGCAAAATGTCTCTTTACTCTTCTTAGAAGCAGAAATCTTTATACTTTAATCACAGAATAGGAAAGGCACTTAATGGTTTAGCCAGACAAATTTCTTAATTACTACAAGTTCTTAGCAGTGTGAGCTTATCTCTGCTATCCACGAAGTTTTAGCCACTGTATCATCTGACGTCCTTCATGCAACAGACATCAACACAGGATCCGATTTACAAAGGAATTACTTGGGGTAATACCTGTGCAGGACAGACTAAAGGAAGAGCAGGGAGTAGGGAGTAGACAGGGAGAGCTGAAAGACTGCAATGCTGATTTGACACTTGTTAAAGAAGAAAATAAAGGAACATTGAGTAGAAAGAGCCTCAGACCACAGTCAGCTCTGTGAAAGTCTCAACCAGGCCAACTGGAAGTCCTAGGACAAATATTACCTTAGAATAGTCCCCTACTGAACAGGAATGACTTAACTCTAGGAATCCTACTTGGCTCAGTCACTGGCTGGGAACACTCAGAGAAAATGGACTTGGCCTCCGCCGAGAAGGTAGAGCAAATCCAGACGGTAGAGTAGGTGGTAGCTTTCAGCTCACTTTATGCTCCATGCAGCAGGTCTCTCCTGAAATGAGCAGTGCACTTGTGTGTCGGCCACAATTGCAATTTTACCAATGATCTGTTTTACTCTGTCCTTCTATTATTTCATTTTTCCCCTCTGAATAATAACAAAATTAAGTCCAGATTTTTAAGGTTAATGAAAATATCAAATGAGAAAATATAAACGTTATTGTTCTGAAACAGACATGCTAAACAAATTTTAATTATGTTACTCCTTAGAGATTTTTACTTAGAACAAAAAATTCTTTCATAAACTTAATAAGTTTCACAAAGTAGATAATAAATTTGAATTTTAGACATCTACTAATTATCTTAATGCATTAATGACATATACCTTACTTTTTTATTTATTACTTATTTCTATTTATTTTCTTTTTATTTGAGACATTTCTAACAGAAGTAGAGTATTAAAAGGCATATTGTACCTGAGTCCATGATTAGAATTTGACATTGCTTTCAGTTCTAAATAACATGTGATTTTCAATGTCTAGCACTTAATCAAGAAATTTTAAGGAATTTCAAAAGTAGTAGTCAGCTTTGAATTTCCAAGAGCTAATTCACAGGTAAAATTTCCAATACCAATAATATTTCTTGTGAAAGTAAATCATTATCAAGAGAACTTATAGAATACCAAATTTCATATAGATATGTACTAAATTATTTACAATTAAAAAATAGACAAAATATGTAGGCAAAGGCTCTTCTTTTCAAAGCCAAATGTAATTTTTCTAGCTGGGTAAAACTTTAATTTTGAAGTCATTTACATTATAGGAAACAAGACATGATCTCTAATATTAATTTTCACATTATTATAAATTTATATCTCAGTAAAAAACTAATATCAAAATTAATTTCTCCCTACCTCACCAGTTTGTGACACCATATTCTTTATTTATAGATATCTGAGGTGTCAAGAAAGGTAGACTTACATGCAGTTGGAGAATAATTATTTCCATGGAGATCCACAAGTAGTGTACTATTTACCTTATGTTCTAGTGGACAAGTATCACTGTAAAGTACACATATCCACTGTAGCAAATTTTTTTTAAAAAATTTAACTTGATGAGAACTAATACCTAGATTATGGATGCTCAGCTGTACTTTACTCATTTTGAACATTGTATCCTGACATTATGAAAATCTTTATAGAAACAGTCTTTCAAGTAATATGTCAAGAATTACACAATAAAAAAATCTCCACTTATTCATTATCATTCTTCTAAAGAGTGCTCCTATAAGTTTATTCCAAATAGATAAAAGTTTTAAGAAATGAAAAATAAATTTAGAATTTTAGATACTACTGTACTCTTGTACTAAAAAAAAAATAAAAGAACAAAACAAAACAAAAAACTGGTCTAGGCGTGCCTTGGTGGCTCAGTTGGTTAAGCATGTCTTCAACTCAGGTCCTGATCCCAGGATTCTGAGATTGAGCCCTGCATTGGTCTCCTTGCTCAGCTTCTCCCTCTCACTTTGCCCCTCCCCCAGTCATATTCTCTCTCTCTCTCTCTCTCTCTCTCACAGATAAATAAATAAATAATCTTTAAAAAAGCCAAGCTGGTCAACCACCAAAATCCAGGTAGCTATACTAACAAATTGATTAGCAAGAAAAATGCACTTCTTTTAAAGTTTTCTACAGTGTGAAATGTTTTGTAAATAAGCTAGAATACAGATATTTATTGAATATCCTATTTCTACAAGTTTAACAAGATGTGGGTTGGTATAAAACTTATGTTAAATGAAAAATTTTAACCCATTAGAATTTATGAATTAAAATATAAATCTATATTAATGAACTGCATATAAATCTTTTAAGTATATGTTTAAAACTGATGTTTTTTTTTTCTCCCATTTTGCAAGAGCTGTTACTAATATTAATGAAAGAGAAAAAATGCAAAGATGACATAAAATGAACATATGCTAAGGAGTGGGCATATCCAGTGTTAAGAACAGAAGCTTTTCCCTGATAACTAAAAAAGCTATCAGGGAAATTCAAATCAAAACCACACTGAGATACTACCTTACACCAGTCAGAATGGCCAAAATTAATAAGACAGGAAACAACAAGTGTTGGAGAGGCTGAGGAGAAAGGGAAACCCTCTTACACTGTTCATGGGAATGCAAGTTGGTGCAGCTGCTTTGGAAAACTGTGGAGATTCCTTAAAAAATTAAAAATAGAGCTACCCTATGACCCTGCAATTGCACTACTGGGTATTTACCCCAAAGATACAGATGTAGTGAAAAGAAGGGCTATATGTACCCCTATGTTTATTGCAGCAATGGCCACAATCGCCAAACTGTGGAAAGAGCCAAGATGCCCTTCAACAGATGAATGGATAAAGAAGATGCAGTACATATATACAATGGAATACTACGCCTCCATCAGAAAGGATGAATATCCAAATTTTGTAACAACATGGACTGGATTGGAAGGGATTATGCTGAGTGAAATAAGCCAAGTACAGAAAGTCAAGTATCACATGGTTTCACTTACTTGTGGTGCATAAGGAGTAATATAGAGGATAGTAGGAGAAGGAAAGGAAATGAGAAGTAGGGTAATTCGGGGAGAGAAATGAAACATGAGAGACTTTGGACACAGAAACAAACTGAGGGTCTTGGAGGGAAGAGGTGGGGGGATGGGAGAGCCTGGTGGTGGGTACTGAGGGTGGCATATATGGAGTACTGGCTGTGGGGCATAAACAATGAATCTTGGAACACTGAAAAAATAAAATAAATTAAAAAGCAACCCCCCCAAACCAAACCAAACCAAACCAAACCAAAACAGAAGCTTTTACACAACAATTACCAGAGAGGAAGAAATTGAATTTGCCATATGTACTCTGGTAACTGTCTTTACAACCTGGTCCTAATTAGTAATATAAAATCTATTTAAAATTCTCAAATAACTTTCTTATAATCAGCTCCAAATCTGCAAAAAGGTTTTCTCCTACTGGTAAAACACCTAACTAGGCTTCTTGTCGCTTCACAGAGTTTAACAGAAGGAAAGAAGTCTTCTAAGTTTTCAGCACTTCCAACGGCAGATGCTGTCTGTGTTACCATGTGATCTTAGACAATGTAGAAGTTTGTATTAGAACTGGGAGCATACAGCATTCCTGTTCAAGATCATGAGCTAAAATCTAAGGGTATATATGGTACAATTTCCTCTGACAAAACCTGAAAACCGACCGAATGACATTTTCACATCCTGCAAAGAGAGGGAAATGACCTCAAGGTAGGTAGGGAAGGCTAATATACAGTCTTACCATAAACCTCACCCCCAGCACAGCTACCCATAGCTTAGAGGGAACTCAAAATCTAGAGCTTCTTCCTGAGGAGTACAAGGTTCATAATTTACACTAAGCACCCAACTTAAAAAAATGAATTTAATTTAATTAACATATAGTGTATTATTAATTTCAGTGGTGGAATTTAGTGATTCATCAGTTGCATATAAAACCCAGCATTCATTACATCAAATGCCCTCCTTAACGGCCATCAACCAATTACCCCACCCCCCCACCAAATTCTCCCCTCCACAACCACAGTTTGTTTCCTATAGTTACAAATCTCTCTCTCTTTTTTTAAAAGATTTTATTTATTTACTTGACAGAGAGAGAGATCACATGTAGGCAGAGAGGCAGGCAGAGAGAGAGGAGGAAGCAGGCTCCCTGCCGAGCAGAGAGCCCAATGTGAGCCTTGGTCCCAGGACCCTGAGATCATGACCTGACCTGAAGGCAGAGGCTTTAATCCAGTGAGCCGCCTAGGCACCCTATACTTAAGAATCTCTTATTGTTTGCCTCCTTCTCTGTTTTCATCTTATTATATTTTTCTTTTCCTTTCTCTATGTTCATCTGTTTTGTTTCTTAAATTCCACATGTGAGTGAAATCATATGGTATTTGTCTTTCTCTGACTGCCTTATTTTGTTTAGCATAATACAATCTAGTTCCATCTACATCACTGCAAATGGCAAGATTTAATTTTTTTGATGTTTGAGTAATATTACATAGTGTGTACATACCACTTCTACTTTATCCATTCACCTGTTGATGGACATCTGGACTCTTCACAGTTAGGCTATTATGGACATTGCTATATAAATATTGGGGTGCATATGTCCCTTAAAATTTTTATTTTTGTATCCTTTGGGTAAATGCCTAGTAGTGCAATTGCTAGGTCACTGAGTAGTACTATTTTTAACTTTTCGAGGAAACTCTATACTGTTTTCCAGGATGGCTGCACCAGTTTGCATTCCCACCAATACTGTAAGCACTCAACTTCTAAGACTGGCCCCTACGAGAGCTAGGAACATGCATAACGCCAAACCAAATCAACAAAACTAATAAAAAAGAAATCCTATCATTAGTTCAAAGAAAACATGTTGAAATTTCAGAACACTAAAGTATGGTCCATCTGAATTGTTTTATTCACAAATACAATTTGTCTGAGCTTTATGGTTCTGTTTGATCTAAGTAAAATAATTTTATAACCTACTATTGATAATGATTTCCTTTATCCAGATTTTATAAAGCCAAAGCTAAAAATGTTCTTGTGATTTGAGTAGGTTAAGCAAACAAACAAACAAAAAAACTGACATTGAACTATATATTTTTTTGCTGTACAACTCAGTTTATTCACAGTTAAAAATATAAGTGATGACCATAGCCTTTCAGAGTAATAGGAATTAAGCTTTCATCACCACAACTTTTAGGATTTGACCCAGAACCTTGAAGGGAATGTTACAACTGACATGGAAAAGGGTTATTTAGGTGCTTGCACCAAAGGTATATATTACTGAGGAACAATTTTTGAGTGAGAAGTTTATATAGTATCCCTTTATAACCCATACTAAAATTCATGATTGTGGCTGTCATACTTCTGGGGAGCTAAAATATTATGGACTAGAATCTAATCAATAGTATACTTCAGGTAGAATAAAGTGTGGTATATCTATATTTTTACAACCATTATTTTCTCAGAACACATTACCTAGCATGTGTGGTAGTCATAGGAAAAAATATAACAATATAGAGGTTACAAAATGGTATATAAATGGTATATAAAATATAATATAATGATGCTAAGGTATTTCAAATCAAATTTTTGTTCCTCTCCAGATTTTGATTCTATGATAAAATTATAATCTGGAAGTAAAGCACACAACACAAATAATCTAAATTATCTCTCATTTTCCTCAGGTACTTTTTCAATCTGATTTCCACTGGCCTAAAGTGAAAATAAAAAAGAGCAATTATAAGGAGTGGGAGATTCACTTTTCTTAGATTGCTTTAACTGTGTAAACATTTAGGAGGTTTTTATTTACTTAAGGATCCTTTACTAGCAGAAGTACATCTTTCAGAAAGGACTTGTCTCCTTTTGTGAGTTATAAGCAATTTCTTTTAAAATGAATTTCTTCTTGTGGAGTACTGCTGAATAGGAGAAACACTTTGGAACTTTGTCATGTAACTCATGTAACTTTTTCTTTTTTAAGATTTCATTTATTTATTTGAGAGAGAGAGAACACACAGAGGGAGAGTGGGAGGGAGAAGCAGACTACTCACTGAGCAGCGATCCTGATGACAGGTTTGATCCCAGGACCCTGAGGTCATGACCTGAGCTGAAGGAAGTTGCTTACCCAGTTGTGCCTCCCAGACACCCCTCATGTAATTTTTCTTAAAAGTTATTGGAAGCGATGCTTGGGTGGCTCAGTGGTTAAGCTTCTGCCTTCAGCTCAGGTCATGATCCCGGAGATCCGGCATCGAGTCCCACATCGGGCTCCCTGCTCGGGCTCCCTGCTCGGGCTCCCTGCTCGGCGGGAAGCCTGCTTCTCCCTCTCTCACTCCCGCTGCTTGTGTTCCCTCTCTGGCCGTGTTTCTCTCTGTCAAATAGATAAAATCTTAAGAAAAAAAAAAAAGAAAATTACTGAGAAAGACCAGGTTAGCTCACAAAGGATTAGTCAAAGTCAAAGATCCAAGTATATGATTTCTACAGTATAAAATGATTACCATAATAATGATGATGAAAGTAGAAAATAAACATTTTGTATTAGATATTATATATATAACTAAGATATGATTTTTTTTAAGATTTTATTTTTTTGACAGAGAGAAACACAGCCAGAGAGGGAACACAAGCAGAGGGACTGACAGAGGGAGAAGCAGGCTTCCCGCCGAGCAGGGAGCCCGATGTGGGACTCGATCCCACATCTCCGGGATCATGACCTAAGCCGAATGCAGTCGCTTAACCAACTGAGCCACCCAGGCACCCTATATATGATGTTTTATAAAGCACATTAGAAAAAAATTTAAGTAACAATAAAAAAAAATAAAGCACATTATACAATTAACATTTTGAGTACATCCTATGTGGCAGGATCTCTACTAAGAATTTAACAAGCATTTTTATTTCATAATCTCCAAACTTTTATGAGTTTTGTTCTTGATATCTCATTTTATAAATAGAGATGATAAAACTTAGAAGTATTAAATAATTTAGCCAAGGTTACATAAAATGGCAGAATTAAAGATTCTTCTATACAATCAAATTTAGAAGCAGCTGTACGTATATCTATGCAGCTACAACATCAAAAATAAGTTCTCTTGGGAGGCAAAAGGTGTGGTGTTAAAATTTCTATAATAATGAATGATATCATAAAGCCATTGTTAACAATGTACAGAAAATAGCAGCAAAAACCACAGGAACAGTTGTAACATTTTCATTATAGTAATCAGCACAAAAACAAAACAATCACAAATAAAATTTCCTTTAATCACTACAAACAGGAATTTCCCAAAATTTACTCCAGGACAAACTGATTTGGTAGCTAAAGTTTTAGAGGGAGTGCTTATTCTTTGCTGTCATGTCATAGTTTGCATCATTTCAAGTGAACTGAAAATGACTAAAAATACTGCTACAAAGAATGAATAAGGCAAATTTATCTTATCCCACTGCTTTTTTTCTCCTTTTTACACAATCTCTCGGTAAATTTCCATTTTCTTTGGAATGTGATAAGAATGTATTCAACCCAAATCAAGAAGAAATACAGTATTCAGGACCAAAAAAAAAAAAAAAAAAAAAAAAAAAAAAAAAAAAAAAAGAAAAAAGAAAAAAAAAAGTAGAGGTATAAAATATGAAGATATGTTACTTTCTGTATTAATTAGAATATATGTGTGAGATATAGAAAGTAGTATAAATCTAATAAAAAGGACTCCTAAAAATTACAAATTCTCAGAAATGAAGCAATTAACAAAAAATCCATATACTTACTGGTGAATTTTAAAAGAACTAAATCTTCAGAAAGTATAAACACCAAAAATCATTAGGGATTTTCTTTATTAAGCCGTGTAATTGTACTCTCCCACCAAATGCAATTTAATGAACTTTAATTGCATGTATTTATATAAATTTCAGTATAAAATTACTTTATAGCACATAAAATAGTAATTTAAGAAAGTTTTAAAATTTGTGGAAAATATGTTCAAAGTCAAATTAAACTAACTAAAGCTTCCCTTATATTTTAACTTTTCTTCAAGTTGTTATTTTTTTTCATCTTCAGAAATTTCTCTCAGCTTATTTCCTTAGTCCTTTTGGGTCCCAAAGTATTCAAAGATCACACAATATTTTAAACATAATTAAGCATACATTAAATAAAATGATTTAGTGACCATAATTCTCAACTAAATTGTTATTGACATCAACCATTTCTTTGTGAAGTTCCACTTTCCACAATAAGTATTATAGTCTTTTATAGTAGTTTAAATGAAATTATTTGCAATGCAGCAAGTACACTGGCATTGGAAATAATGGTCAAGATATAAAAAGTTAATATAATGCTTGTAGAACAATATCTTTGTGATTCCTGCATGTTCATACATAATATGCAGTGTTTAATACAAAAAGCAACATCTGCTCTTGAGGAATTTCTTCCTCATAAGATATTGTTTATTAAGAAGTAAATATCACTACAAAAGTTATTCTTTTAGTTATTGGAAAATATCACAACTGTTTATATTAAATAGAGTAGTAAAACTTTTAATAGGATTCTGGAGTTAATCTTTCCAAAATTCTAAAATGATAGGAAACTATTTCTGTATCTGTCTAATCTATCCACCTACCTACCTACTTATATATCTATCTACTTATCTGTATTGTTCAGAAATGTGGAAGTTGGAGAAATCCTCCACTGACAATTATTGAAGTCAATTATTGAAACACACTATGAATGCATAAAGATATAAATAGTGTTGAGATACATGAAATCCTCTGTAAATAACACAATGTTAGATGTAAGCAGCATAAAATTAGAATTAATGAAAGAGAAACAATATTGAGGACATACTTTGTTTCATGTCTTCAGATAATTATTGTGTATTTGTATCTCACATAATCTTCATAATTGGGTGATGTATTTGTCACTAGATTACACTTTATAAAAAATAATGTATGATATATAAGATGACAGATAAGTAACATTATATGGTCCCAAATTTCTTTGCCATCATTACCAATATTTTTATTTTACAACATTGCTTTTTTTTTTCTGTTCCAGAAGAAAAGATAACAGCAGATGCTTAGAAGATATTCTTATATCTTAGTATATATAATATCTATAAATGCATTTTATAGATTTCCTACTATCTCTATATGTATCCATATGCATACATGGATAAATAACACATTTACATGCATTTAGATTTCCATGCTGCCAGTAGGTATAAATTAGTCAATATGCATTGAATTTATGAGAAAATAGTAACACTCACAGAACCTACAACAGCTAGCATTTATATCATCTAAGTGCTTTTATAAATTTATTTATAAATTGATATATAAATAAATTTATTCACAAATTGATTTATAAATAAATTTACTTATAAATTTATTTAATCCTGGGATGCCTGGGTGTCTCAGTCATAAAGCATCTGCCTTTGGCTCAGGTCATGATCCTGGAGTCCCAGGATCAAGCCCTGCATCAGGCTCCCTGCTCGGCAGGAAGCTTGTTGCTTCTCCCTCTCTCACCCACACCCCCCCCACCCCCTGGTTTGTGTTCCCTATCTAGCTGTGTTTCTCTCTGTCAAATAAATAAATAAATAAATAAAATATTAAAAATAAATAAATAAATTTATTTAGTCCTAAAGAGAACTTTATACTATTAATATCTCTGTTGTAAGGATGATAATATTGAGTTTAGACATGCCTGACCATATCACTAGTAAATAAAAAACTTAGTTACAAAACAAGTCATTCTTATTCTAGACCCTGGACCTAGCTAGTCTCTTGTGTTGCCTCTTCCTTGCCTACAGTCACTAGTGTCAAGTGCTCATTAACAGAGTCCACCCCTCTGGGGAACAAGGCTTTAGTCTAACTCAGAACCTCTTAAAATTATATTGATGGTTCCCTGTTAAAACTAGACATAGACTTTTGGAATAATATAAATATTCTAAACTCATAATTGTAATTGCAGGGTGGTGACTTAGTTGTTGAGGGAAGTCATTGAGAATATGTGGCCTCTAGTCTGGAGCCTGGCAATATGAGGCTCCTCACCACTTCCTCTGTCCTTAGAATGCACTCTCCACCCACCATTCCCACAGTGGAAGCCATTTTCAAGGATACAACCTGGAGAAAGCAATGTGTTACAAAGACCATCTGGATGGTATACTGGTACTGAACTCAGTTAAGACTTCTGTATAAGCTTTTAAGATTCTGTTGGGCAGGTGAGAACTCCTTATCTTGTGCCTGCCCAAGAAAAGCCCTGTATTCAAGTTCCCTTGCTTGCTAAACCTGCCATTTAGCAATCTGGAATTTCTGGCCTCATTCTTCAGTCTCTCCTTGCCCTTATGGAGGCCAGTTGCAGATTTCAGTCAAGAGTCTCCCAAGGTTTGGAATCAACATTGGTGCAGTGAAGTGTTTCCAATTTCCTGTCTTAATCCCCAAACACAAAATTCCAACCTCTCTGTGAAGAATTGAGAAGTACTTTAGTCCTTCACCATCTTATTTTCTCCTTCTGTTGTAGATTAAGATACAGCAGTGGCAGTAGATACTCTGCATGGCATTGGCATATACATCTCTGCCTGAGACTGGGTGTATAAATTCAACACAACCAGAAGTAGAAAAAATTTTCTGTGTACAACCTATGTTGTGTTTCAAATACTATTTTACCAGTTGAATTCAATAACTAATAACTTATTTATGATTATCACATCATGGCATGAACCAATTATTTCACTCATTTTTTATCTATTCTTTTTTTTCTTATTAGAATTATGCATGTATTCAATAATCAAGAAGGATTAAAAGAATAAATGTGCTGGGTCCTAAGAATCACTTAATGGTGAGTTACAGCATTAATACAATTACATCCTCATACCTACAGAAATATATAAATATATATCAATTTGTAGAACTAATCAGAAATATAGATCAGCTAAGGATTAGCATGCAGCTGTGGTAATCCTCTCTCACTTCATATCTATATCATCTATCTATGTATCATCTATCATTTATCTATCTATCTATCATCTATCTTTTATCATATATCTATCTATTCAGAAAAATTAATACACTATTTGACTCCAAGAAAAAGCTTTTTGGAAGCAGTGTTATTAAACTTAAGAAAAACATGCTAGCCGTGGAAGAGGAATGAATTATTAAGTTAATACCTATAAGTTCACTTCAGATTTTCATTTAAGTGATGAAATTAAGCACAAATTCCCATTTTATTATTTTCCATTCACTCTTTACTATATGTTCTATAATGAATATATCATGCACTGTATGAATTCTTTTAAGTTTAGGACAATTAGGATAATTTAAAGAAATTACAATTCTCAGCAAGTCTGGACTGGGCCATTTATTGTGTTCCATTTTCCAACTTGGTATAGCTTAAATTTGCACAAGAAAATCAATTTGTTTCCATAGCTATAAATTGGCTATCAGGGTTGTTTTTTTAAAAATCACTTTTTACATATCTACTATTTATTAAGTGTATTGAAAAACTCAAAAGCAAGTTTATAGTGATGAAATACAGGCTGACAATGTAAACTCCCTGAATAAATATGCCTCATTATCTAAACTGTCTGAGACTTTCCAAGGACTAAAGATACACACATTTGTAATTTGTTAAAAATAATTTTATTGGGGTGCCTGGGTGGCTCAGAGGGTTAAGCCTCTGCCTTCAGCTCAGGTCATGATCTCAGGGTCCTGGGATCCAGTCCCACATCGAGCCCTCTGCTCAGCGGGGAGCCTGCTTCCCCCTCTTTCTGTGCCTCTCAGCCTACTTTTGATCTCTCTCTCTGTCAAATAAATAAATAAAATCTTTAAAAATAATAATAATTTTATTTAATCATCTGTTTATGGTCCATATAACATTCAAAACTAGAAAAAATAACATGATATTGGGTCTTATATTTCATGAAACAATTTACTCATTTCTAGGCAAGGCTTTATATTTTTAAGTGATGTCTTTGTAAAGACAAGGTAGGGTTGCCTTCTTTTCTTCTTCTTTTTTTAAGATTTTATTCATTTATTTGACAGACAGAGAGGAACAGCTAGAGAGGGAACACAAGCAGAAGGAGTGGGAGAGGGAGAATCAGGTGCCCCGCTGAGCAGGGAATCCAAAGTGGGGCTTGATCCCAGGACGCTGGGATCATGACCTGAGCCTAAGACAGATGTTTAATGACTGGGCCAACTAGGCACCCCTTCTTTCTTTTTTTCATCTAACTGATGGAGAATAAAAGGTAGAAATGTTGCCTGTCACTCTTCTTGTTTATTTCTGAGTATAAATTAACTGAACCTCAAATTTTCATATAGCTCAAATGTTAGAATTTTATTATTTCATTTCAATAAAAGAAAATTAAAAAGAGATCCACTTAATTTTTTCTCTACTAAAGGAATTCTCATTATCACTGTATTCATTATGCTAAAATTCAAATGTTCTAAAAATGAAGTTTTTCCTTACCTGCTTTGGCATTTCAACCTGTGCTGAGCTGACTTGAACTGAGGTGATGGTAAAACCAAACCAGAAGTGGAGTAAATCCATTTATAGTCTTTAAATAGCTGAACAATGTGGATATGCTTATATTTTGCTGGAGTATTATGAGTGTGTTGCTCTGAGAGATAGTACTGAACACTGCTGAAAGTGTTAGTCTATATAAAGTGTATATTTTTAGAAAACCTGAAAAATCTTGAAATTTAGAATACATCTGGCCCCATGAGTTTCTGATAAGGGATAGTAGATCTGTGATATCACCTTCTGGTCCTAGCTCTTGAAAAAGAAACCATAAAAACTACAAGACAAACATTTTACTACTTACTTAAAAAATGTACCTTCCCAGTAGTACAACTTCAGGGTCATAGGGTAGCTCATGGAGGATATTAATAGAAGGAAAGGAAATGTGAACTGGGGTAAATCAGGGAAGGAGATGAAGCATGAGAGACTGTGGACCCTGAGAAACAAACCGAGGGTTTTGGAAGGGAGGTGGCTTGTGGGGAAATGGATGAGCCTGGTGGTGGGTATTAAAGGAGGGAATGCACTGCATGGAGCCATAGGTGTGTTGCATAAACAATGAATCTTTGAACATTGAAAAGATAAAAACAAACAAACAGATTTATATTGATATAATCATACAAAAATAAATAAATAAAACATGATTAAAATAAATTATTTTTTTTAAAGTGTGCCTTCCAAATTTGTACACAGGCTCTGTCATCATCTATATGTCCTCTAGCTTGATTTCCTCTTTCCTCTCTACTTTCTATTTCCATTATACTTTTTATAACTGCTCACTATAAAACGTTGCTAATGATGCAGCTCTCTTATAGTGCATATTATATTCTACCATTCAGTCTTTCTCCTTCTCCCTACCCAGGCGTTCAGGCTAGATTATCCTTGTGGGTTGACTAACCCATACTTTCGTAATCTGAAATCTTCCTCCCATGTAATTTTAAGAAAAAAATTGCAGAAAATTTGAGTTCGTAAATCAAGTATGCTGGGAGTTAAAGAAAGTAAAATTTCTATGTATGTTGACTGAAATAAAATAAATTAAGTTAAGGGGAGAAAAAAATTCACAGGTCTCCTGTGGTAGATATTGCTGGCTGACTGTTCAAAATCTGTCTGCCATTCTGCTTTCTCTTGGAAAAGAGAACCCTGCTATTTTTGTATCCCTCTTGCAAGAATCCATATACTTTTGTGAAGACTTCCATAAAGATTGAATAGGTCATAGTGACCTCATTCCTTATTATTATGCTTGTTTTATTAGAACCATAGAAGCCATGAAAAGAGATTTTCAATGGGCTTCCAGAAAAGATTTATATACCATTAAACAGGGATGGTAGACAAGGCCCAGATGGTTCCTAAGAGGGCAAATCTCCCAAGACTATCAATTCAAATGTCTACAATATTACCTTAAGTATTCTAAAGCATAGAGAAAGGACAACTTCTAAATCATTTGTATGAAGTGAATATACTACTGCTCTGACTGTTCACCAAAACAAGCTAAGAATTCAAAGAAATAAACCCTACTACAAACATTTATTATCAATGTTGATGCAAAGATCTTAAATAAAGTATCTAGAAAATATTAAAACATTAGAAAAATATAATATGTCCCCAATGTGGGTTAATTCCAGGAATGCAAAGATTATTCAATTTTAAAAAAACTATTATGAAATTTATCTTATCGATAGTATTAAGAAAGAAGGCTTATGATCATTTTTATAAATTCTGATAAACTGTCAAAATTTTTCATCCATTCCTATTTATTGATATTTAGACTTTTTTCTGTAAAGTTTCTAGTAATTATACAGGAAAGCTAAATAAAACACTTTTTGGGTTTCTTGTGATAGTTTCACTAATTTCTCTAATACTTGCTACCTCTGGTTTTCTGACTCTGTTTTTAATCATACCACTTTTTTGTTTCTGTTTTCCTTTTTATTCTTGATGAGTTTCTCAAATGGATTGTCTGCAGGGTTAAAATTCAAAAAAAAAACCCAAACTTTTGACTTTGTTCATCTTATTTATCCTTGTTTTATTGATTTGCACATCAATTTTTATTATTCCATTTTTCTATGTTCTACTCTTCAACTGCCTTCTTATATTGCCATGGATTTCATTAATATTTTAGCTTCTCTCTCACTTTTTTGGTTTATATCAGTGTTTTAATATTTTAAAGACCTAACTTTTTATTAAAATATAATTGATATACACTGTTATATTAGTTCCAGGTGCTAAAATATAATTATTCAACAATTCTGTACATTAATCAGTGGTCATCAAAATAAGTGTACTCTTACTTCTCTTTATTTATTTCACCCCTCAAATACAAACAAACTCTGGAAACTACCAGTTTGTTCTCTGTATTGAAGAGTTTTTTTGTTTGTCTCTTTTTATTTCTTTGTTTCTTAAATTTCACAAATGAGTTCAATTATTTGTCTTCCTGTATCTGACTTATTTCACTTAGCATTGTGCCCGCTAGATTCATCCATCCAGTAATTCACTACTGGGTATTTACCCAAAGAAAACAAAACACTAAATAGAAAAGATATATATATTCTTATGCTTATTGCAACATTATTTACCATAGCCAAGATAAAAAAACAATCAAAGTGCCTTCCATAGATAAAAGATAAAGAGGGTGCCTGGGTGGCTCAGTTGGTTAGGTGACTGCCTTCAGCTCAGGTCATGATCCCAGAGACCTGGGATCCAGCCCCACATCAGGCTCCCTGCTCGGCAGGAAGCCTGCTTCTTCCTCTTTCACTCCCCCTGCTTGTGTTCCCTCTCTAGCTGTGTTTCTCTCTGTCAAATAATAAATAAAATCTTAAAAAAAAGATAAAGGATAAAGAAAATATGATATATATGCACATACATACATATGTATATACATACATGCATATATATATACATACATACACATATATGCATTTATATATATATACTGTGAAATATTTCTTAGCTATTAAACAGAATAAGATCTTGCCATCTATAAACACTTTGCTTTTAGGGCAGTTTTAGGCTTACAACTAATTGAGAGAAAAGTTTAGTGATTTCCCATATATTTCCTGTCTGCACACATGCATAGTCTCCCTTAATTTCTTTCTTTTTTAATTTTTTTTCTCCCTTAATTTCAAAGTCACTCATTAGAATGGCACGTTTTTTTAAAAAAATCAAAGAAGAACCTACAGTAATAGCTCATATTACTTAAAGTCCATAGTTTGTATATTCTATGGGTTTAGATGGTTGCTTACTGAGGTAGAGCTATCATTATAGTACCTACTATTTTCACTGCCTTAAAAATCCTCTACCCTCCTTCATTCCTGGAAACCACCAATCTTTTTATTGTCTCCATAGCTTTGCCTTTTACATAACGTCAAATAGTTTGAATCATAGAATATATAGCCTTTTCAGATTGACTTCTGTCTCACAGAAATATGCATTTAAGTTTCTTCTATATATCCTGGCTTGATAGATTATTTCTTTTTAGTATTGAATAATATTTTCTTGTCTGGATGTACCAATTTATTTGTCCATTCACCTACTGAAGGACATTATTATTGTTTCCAAGTTTTGGCAATCATGGATAAAGAACTATACATGTCTGTGTTCAGATTTTATGTGGATATAAGTTTTGTGTTCCTTTAGGTAAATACCAAGGAGCATGGTCACTAGATCATACGATGAGAGTACATTTAGTTTTATAAGAAACTATCAGACTGTCTTCCAAATTGGCCATACTATTTTTCCATTTACAGCAGCAGTGTATAAGAATTCCTGTTTTTCCATATTCCCACCAGCATTTGGTGATGCCAATGTTCCAGAACTTGGTCATTCTGATAGCTGTGTAGTGGTATCTCATTGTTGTTTTAATTTATATTTTCTTATAATATGTGGTGTGGAGCATCTTTTTATAAACTTATTTTGTATCTATATAACTTATTTGGTGAGGTGTCTGATAAGGTCTTGGTTCATATTTAATTTTTTTTGTTTTTGAATTTTAAGAGTTTTTGTGTATTTTGGATAACAGTGCTTTATCAAATGTGTCTTTTGCAAATATTTTCTTCCAATCTGTGGATTGTCTTATAATTCTCTTGACATTGTCTTTCACAGAGAAGTTAGTTTAATGAAGTCAAGTTATCAATGATTTATTTCATGGACCATGTCTTTGGTGTTTTATCTAAACAGGCATCACCACAGCCTAGCTCATCTAGGTTTTCTCCTAAGTTGTCTTCTAGGGAGTTTCTGGCTTTGCATTTTAAAATTAAGTCTGTGATGCATTGAGTCAATATTCATGGAGGGTATGAAGTCTGTGTCTAAATTCTTTTTTTTTTTTTTTTTAACAATAGATGCCTTGTTGTTTCAGCATCATTAGTTGAAATGAGTGTCTTTGCTCCATTGTATTGTCTTTGGTCCTTTGTCAAAGATCAGCTGACTATTTTTATTTGATTCTGTCTCTGGGCTCCTTATCTGTTTCATTGATCTATTTGTTTGTTCTTTCACCAATACTACACTCTCTTGATTACCATAGTTTTATAGTAAGTCTTGAAATCAGATAATATCAGTCCTCTAAATTTGTTCTCCTTCAGTATTGCATTGGCTTTTTTTTTTTTCACTTTAGCTTCTATTTTTCTAATGAGTATCAATGTACTCTTGCATCCCACAGTTTTGATGTATTAATAATCTTTTAGTTCTAGGTATTTTAAATCCCATTATACATTTTCTTCTCTTATTCTTGATTTATTTATGTATAGATTTAAATTTCAATAAATATCCCAAAATATTTTTGAATACTGGCAAACTAATTCTTAATCTTATATAAATCTTATAGAAAAGAGCATAGCCAAAAATGGCTAAGATCCTTACGAAGAAGAGGCTGTAATTGTTATGCATACTCTATGTCCATTATTAGGCATTCTGGACCTCACTCATCTTTGGTCAGAATTTGTACTAATTTAGGTTGATTACCTAATGAAATAACCTATGGTTGAAGTGTCCAAGCCCCTTTAATACTGTACTAGCTGTGGTTGCCACAATTGTCCATTTGTGCTAGATGTATAAGGAGCCCCACATGAATTTCTTTAGCTTGCATCACACTCTTCCCTTTTTCCATTATGTAGCAATGACCCTACCCTTTTACAATAATAGGGTCAATTAATCATGCCAGCATTGTAAATCCTTTCTTTGCTTGTCAATATATAGTCATGAAGACTTCAAGTGGACCAGGCATGTGCCATAGATTTATATTTATTCACAGTATACCACTACTACTGAAAACAGGACTTCTAATCCTTAAATACTGACAATTATAAACTCTGAAAATATGAATTTCCCAAACGTTTCCCTGGTGATGAAGAGATTGACCACTTTTACTTCCACAGACCCATGTATTCTCAAACATAGCATCTTACAATGGTTGATGATTCAGTGTCTAAACTGCAGGTTGTCATTCCCAAGCTTACACATTTACTGTACCTTTTAATGAGCAGTACAAGTTCCAGCCAGACCAGCAGTTTCTAGAATACTTGTTACCATTTGTTTACCACATCAAGTTAATAAAGAGTTATCAGTATAATTGCCAACATATTTTTTCTGCAGAATGTTAAAGCATTCAAGATCTCTGGGCTACACTGAGACAGAAACCAAAAGTTCATCATAGCCCTGGGGTAGGATGATGAATGCATGCTGCTTTTCTTCTCAGGAAGGTCGAAAGAGCTCTTTTCTTGATAATAGATTGAAAAGCATTCACTAAATAAAATTCATACCAAGAACAAGGGCTATATTGTTGATTCTAGTAAGGAAAACACATCCAGCATAACAGCTGCATTTGAGGTTACATAGGGGGTTAAGTCTATTGAAATCTACTATAAATTTGCATGATACATCTGATTTTTGCTTTGGCTAGTTAGTTGAATGAGAATATGATGAGATAACTAGCTTTGTATTAGAGTCTTTCAGAGAATCTCTGCCATTTTATCTAGGATGCTTTATTGCTTGTTATTTACAGTCTGGGTTGAGGTTTGCAGGGATGAGCAGTTTTATGAGCCTCTACTTGGTTTTTCCTATCACATTCCTAATGCACATGACGGAAATGATGCAGTAGTTATGCCAGCTATTAAGTATGTCCATCACAATTATGCAATTCAAGATACAGAAGAATGACTGCAGGGTGTTTTCATGAGCCCATGAGACCCAATATGAGATGGCTTTGTGACAGAAATTCATTTTTCATCTCCTATATGCCCCCCACTCTTATATGAGGCCATGATGGTGTTGTATGCTCCTAGTTTCAGTGTCAGCACACAGCCTATATTCATTGGTTTTTGAATGACCTGAGATATTCTCTCTTCCCTAATCTGTCATTTAGGGAATGGCTGCTGAATATACTTGCCATAGATTTTATCCCCTCTTCCACTGCTGAGTTCTGGGTCTCATACCATGCTCATGTCTAAAAACTCTTTTAGGGACAGTGATTTACCTTTAGTGATGACTGCTATTAACTTTCTGATCACCTGCTTTTGACTAATTTTAGTTATATAAATGAAGTAGTATCTTCAATGACTTCCTGCATATTTTGTCCATAAGAATATCCTTGTGTACTAGCTACCTACCTCAGATCCCTGGGAACAAAAGTCATCTGCTTGCCACTCTATCATTAGTGCCATGAAGTCATTACATAGACCTTGCTTATGATATTTAAATATTGCCACCTGTCCTCTGCTATTTTAGAATCCCATCATCAACAATTGTCACTGGATAGCCCAGTATGACAGCAGCAATTCTTAATGTCAACCTTGGCTTTTAAAGGACAGTCATCACTGAATATATCAATGATGCTAGAACTCCAAACTATAACATTTCTTATCACTTTAGTGAAAGGAATGTTAATTTGATCGTCCCAGAGATCATTATCAGGTGGTAAGTTCTTTGGTCTTCCATAACAGATCCATTTTAACATGACCTACCTTCAGAACTGTTTGACCTCTTCCTCAATATGCTGCCTATTACAGTGTCTCCAGTTAATTTAATGTGCATCAGTGTTTCCTATTTTCATGGATCATTCTTCCAGTGTATTAGGACAGCTCCTGTAATCTTGGCCAGAATGTTACACAGTAAGTCACAAGAGTAACTCCACATTATTCAACTTTTGCATACCCAGTCATATATTCTGCCATTGCATTCTAGTCCCTTCAATTTCTAATGCCATATATATTCTCTTGCGGGTACATATAAGTCAGGTTCTGCATCTTCTTTAACAAGACTATATTGATAATTTACCCTAACTATAGGTCAAGAAGCAATGAGTGGAGGAGGTAGCAGATCGTAGGAACAATGAGCATCATTAGATGAGGAAATTATCTCTCATAAAACTATTTCAGTTTTGAGACAATGAGAGTGAGCTGTTCAATTGCATGGGTGAGGGGACCACTTTTTCTGGCCCAAATTCCCTTATAAAGAATCTGGATGTTCAAGATTTCATTTGTTTGTGCCCTATAGTTCCATTCCTGGTCTCAGGATATTCCTTATTTCCTACTAGGGCCTGGACTTTAGTATAGTAGACTTTCTGGGACTATAAATTTTGTTTGTTTGTTTGTTTGTTTTTAACTCTACCATTATTACCGTGAAATCTTGGGTCTGATTTTCAGCACAGTCTGCCCTTGCACTACAGAAAAAAATATTATTTTAAAATGTTGTAATGGAAGCCTTTTGGCTTTAACACTATGCTCTGAGTAACTGAACCTATTATTTTCTTTCTATAGAGGAGCAGTAGTCAACCCATACTTGATCCTTCTAAATACTACTGCCTCCATATTTACTCAAGTGCTACTGCCATTTGCATAATCTAGTAAATTTCCTTCCATCACTATCCTTAGTCCAAAACACTTGAAAATCTTAATAATGGTAAAACCATAGCATATTAGGTTTTATTATTACTCCAGTCATCCCCACTAAGGTTTCCTTGTTGAGTATGACTGATAATTGATATAATTCTAGTATTTTAACCTAGGTGTCTACTTCCTGGAACCTTATTTTAAGTACCAACTGTCTTGGTTGTATGCCCTTCCTAAAGCTGGGGAAAGCCATCATGCAGAGAGTCAGCTGATGTAGAGAGAGGTCCTTAACAAGAACTGGGATGGTCGGTGTTGAAAGGATATGTGTGAGGTGTCCACAGTGATTGCTGCACATGGATTCTGAATGAAAGTATGTAATTAATGAAGGACTATGCAATACAATTCTATAAAATGAAGTCCAAAGGACAAATAATCTGAAAAAGAATATACAGATAATTTGTAACAACAGTTTTTATGACCCTTGAAGATATGATTAGGGACCAGGCCGCATCAATGATAAGCTTTCTTCTAATCACTTGGAAAAGATACCAATATTCATTTCAAAATGCTGCTCCTTCTGCAATGCAAGTGCCAGGATCTATTCAAATGGAATTAATACCCACTTTGAAAGTTCCATTTTTTGAAGTTTTATGGGTTCTCTTTAGACATTTAAAAAGATTAATAGCAACATCAAACATCCATATAAGATATCCCTTTCTTGGTGTATTTAGCCAACTTAAATGGATTTAAGGTTTCACTTTAAAAAATAACTCAAATACAAGTAAACTTTACTTTCCCAGATTCTTGCATAATCAATGTTGCAATTCTTTCAACATGTTAGGGCTTCTGGTAGTTCCAAATTTTCTGCCATGGCCCCTCAAGTAAGAATCTATTCAGTCACAGAAAACAGAAACGCATTTTCCTGTGTCATCAAGGAAACCATGAGGACTTTTCAACAAAACTAATATTCTGTTAACAGTAATTTCACATTGTACTCGAGGCAACATTGTTTCCAAACTATAAGGAGTATCAGGTATAAATTTAAATGATCATTTTCCATGTGCTTTTGGAAGGGAAAAGGAGGAAAAGATAGAACAGTCAAGTCAGTCTGACTCATGCATTTAGGAATCCTTCCAACCACTGATTGTACAGATTAGTATCCTTCTTCTGACCTCAGTTTTTATCTTTGCTTCTTACTTTTACAGTTATCTCAGTTATCACTATGAAATTATATAATGACTTATTTTTCCTAAAAAGTAATCTATTTTATGTAATATTCTCTTTATTTTATATTTATATTTTAAATTTATTTTGTATGATATAATAATAACCTATTATTATGGCTACCAAAACTTTAACATAGGTAATATGGTAGTATCAGTAACCCTGAGTTCTCATTGTTGTTAGCTTATACCTACTTCTTGCATTACCTACAGCATGTTGCTTACTAAAAGTATAATCACAGATTAAAAAATCAAATGTTCAATACTTTAGATATTTTTGGCATAAGTTATCCATGAAGAGAAATATAAATCAATAATTTTAAAATTAATAATATCTACCTGGTAAACTTACTAGGTGCTCCTTCTTTCTAAAACAAATTTCAAGGAAAAGAGTTAAAACTATTTCTGTAGAAATAATTATTAAAAAAGAAAGTTAGACTCTTAGACATTTAGAAGAGAATCTAAGACAATATTGTTACTGATCAATCTAAAAATCAAAAAAGTCTAGTAAAATATATTTAAAATTATTTGCTGAGTCTAATTATTGCTCTCTTGAGGAATTGCCATTTATAAATTCCATTGTAACTCTTCTAGGAACAAAATATACTAAATTTTGTTTTATTTATATTGTATATTTTCCATCTAGTGAATTTTACCTATTTAGTTTCCTTATTATGAGTAGGAAAAAGACTTTCTTTGTACTCTGTTATCCTGCATAACAGTAAATTAAAACTTTTGACCTTGCCTATTTTCAAAATGCACTGTACTTTCCTTTATAACTATGTTGGTAAAAAACTTGGAGGCTCCTCTACTGATAAAAAATATATATATATGTAAAACATAAAAGTTTACTGATGAATTATTTTACCTACAATTAATATATTTGCTTATTTTCATTTAACTAGAAATGCTAAAACATATTTTGGTATATTAGATTAAATAAAGAGCTGGCTTAGCATATCTTTCCTGAAGAAATTATACATCCTTTTAAACTATCATGTTAAACTAATAGTAGAGGATTAGAATTCTAATTTCATTATGAGTCTGGCATATAAGATCACATATGAGGGGGCGCCTGGGTGGCTCAGTGGGTTAAAGCCTCTGTCTTTGGCTCAAGTCTGATCTCAGGGTCCTGGGATCGAGGCCCATATCAGGCTCTCTGCTCGGTGGGAAGCCTGCTTCCTCCTCTCTCTCTCTACCTGCCTCTCTGCCTACTTGTGATGTCTCTCTCTGACAAATAAATAAAAATCTTAAAAAAAAAAAAGAGTACATATGAGGCAATATCCCTCATCTGTTAACAGATTATTTAAAAAAAAAATATTTCCAGGCAGCTGAATTAGTTGCTGACCATGTGGTATAAAACTAGATGTGATCTATTGCCTGAGGCCATTTCCCTTATATAAAATGTTAAGTGTCTCTTGGAGATCTATCTGGCAACTAAACAATAGGTAAAGATATCATTTGTTGTTTTTATTTTCTCTAGTCTCTTAAATAAAAGAGAAAAATATCAGCAAACTCAAGGTTTCTATGTGGTATGACAATAATTGTTTACCAAATTTTCAGTGAAAAATAAAAAAGATCACATTTTGCATGAACAGGCTGCTAGCACTGAAAATAAATTGTGCCACATATGCATGTCTGTATGTATATGAGTGCACAGACATATCTATCTGCCACATTAACTGTGCTACTACAACCACAATTACAGAAGCAAACCTGTGGAGCTGTTGCTCCCTCTCTCCCTCCTCAAAGCCTATGGCCCTTGATAACTTCTTTTAAGTAGATCCTGTTTATATCTATTCAAGAAGACAAGTAGTGTTATTTGGTGGGAATTGGGACTTTTATGAAGAGGTCTTAGGTCATATATATTCTTAGATATAATCTTGGCTAGCATTTTGGGCTTTTGGTCATGTTCTTAAATATTAGCACCAGGTGGCAATCTTTAAACTGAATAGTTTTCTTTTTTCTTTTCTTTTCTTTTCTTTTCTTTTTTCTTTTCTTTTCTTTTTTTCTTTTCTTTTTTTTCTTTTCTTTTTTCTTTTCTTTTCTTTTTTTCTTTTCTTTTTTTTCTTTTCTTTTTTCTTTTCTTTTCTTTTCCTCTTTTCCTTTCTTTTCTTTAATTTTCTTTTCTTCTCTTTTCTCTTCTTTCCTTTTCTCTTTTCTTTTCTTTTAAGATTTTATTTATTTGACAGAGAGAGAGCACAAACAGGGGGAGCAGCAGACAGAGGGAGAGGGAGGAACAGGTTCCCTGTTGAGCAAAGAGCAGGACCTGGACTAGATCCCGTGACCTGAGCCCAAGGCAGATGCTTAAACAACTGAGGCACTCAGGTGCCCCTAACTGAGTAGTTTGGGCAGGAACCTCTTTAAGGTATTAGAAGGAGAATGATATAATTTTCAAGATCTCAAAATGAATCTATTATTTAAAAATGAACAATGTAATGTAATTGTCTATAGACTCTACAATAAGAGAACACTCAGAAACCTGCTTTTAACTTGTTTTCACTCACATAATTTATCACAAATGTAATTCCTCTAGTTAAAGTAATTATGCATTTGGTTTTAACTATAAGTTACTTAGATGAGGTTTCCACACATATCTGGTAATAGTAACTTGAATTGCTTAATAAAATGTCATTTCCTGGGGTGCCTGGGTGGCTCAGTCATTAAGTGTCTGCCTTTGGCTCAGGTCATGATCACGGAGTTCTGGGATTGAGGCCGCCTTCGGGCTCCCTTGCTCAGTGGGAAGCCTGCTTCTCCCTCTCTCACTCTCCCTGCTTGTGTTGTTCCCTCTGTAGATGTGTTTCTCTCTGTCAAATAAATAAATTAAATCTTAAAAAAAAAATGTTTCCTGAGACTTTTCTAACACATTGAATTGATATTCCAGGAGATGATTTAACAACCTCTGTTTTTAGCAAGGGAGCTTGATAACCCTTCTCATAAGGTAAATTAACAGGATACTGCATTAGACTTTAAGATTCAAGTGGCCTATAGTAAATACTTAATATATATGTTAGAATGAATGACATTACAATACATAATTCATTTTTCAGGCTAGTACTGCTTCTAATAAAGATTACCTGCTTAGGTAGTGACTGACAGTGCATACAAGCCTGAGTTTAGGGTACTTTTTAAGAATTCTATTCTGTTTGCCGGATGGTAGTTAGACTTTTTTCATCTGCATATAATTTAGGCTTAAGTTTCCAAGCCTCTTGCAAGGTATTTCTTCCTATATGATCCTCTACTTCTGATTCACAATGAAAATAAGTAAGCAATACCAGAAACACATCTGACATTTTTTCCTGGCTTTCTTTTCTTGGTCCAGTGAAAGACAAAAAAGAAGGGTCATTTTCTGAATAGCAAAGTCTTTTAAATGGAGGCATTTAGATGTACACCAGTCTCTAGTCTTTATCATGACCCCTGCAGTCCATCTTTACTCTTCTGTTGTCTATTTAATGTACAGTACTCTCATGATGATTTTTTAAAATCATTTCTTTCTAACTTTACCTTGTTCCTCAGTTACAGTAGGTATTATCTGCACTTAATTTAAACATTGAGATCAGGATTAAATAATAGCACCATACCATTGAGAAAAGAAGTTGTGCAGTGTTTTGACACCTACTTGACCATGTGTGAATGTAACTTGGTCCCAGATCACTTTCTTACTAAGAGATAAAGAACCCATGCTATTGGCCAGGCTTCTTATCCTGTGTGTGAAGCTCTTTCTCTGTTGCAAGCTCACTGAATATGCCTTTATTCTACATAAGCATGTAAATCACTGGCCCTCAGGCATATCCTCAGTTACCAGACTCCATGAGGTGGGGACCTGCTAGTCATGAGAGACTAACCCACTATTAGAGATGATCTTGTTCTCTTTCTTAGTGAGTAAAGCTTTGTTCCAGGCAGTCTTGACTACATTGTGTTTTCCTTGGCAATTCTGATACCAATGCAGTGAGCAGAAGGATTTGGTGTCCTTCCTGGGACTGATAACCAGTGCACAGTGTTCTGCTTGACACAGTGTCTGAATTTCAAAAAGTACTCATTCATAAACTTCTTTCTCAATGGAAATTGTTTACCAGTTTTGTAATCAATTAAGTGGCAAAACCCTCACCAAATTGATTGGGTTTGAGTCATTATTTCATACTGTTCTTAAGGAACGAACATTAAAATAGACAAAGCATAACAGAACTAGTGGGGACAGTTAAACCGTGTAGTTCTCTCCAGAGGATGTTAACTTGAAAATATTCCAACCTATTCTAAAATAATTTTCATGACAGAGTGATACTGTCAATACCTGATTTGTTCTCAAAAAGTTGCATAGCCTGCATCTTAAATCTTCTATATAAACATAGATTACTACAACAAACCTAGTCTTAGTACGGCATAGCATTTGTTTAGCCATCTGTTATATTTGCATAACCAGTGTCCAGGCTGCTCCCTGGGGCTCTACAACTTAATCAAGTACTCTTTTTACACAGCCACATATTTCCCCAGAGTTGCCTATAGCGATGAAGTTTACACAGCTAAAGCTATCAATCAGTTCTTGCTCCTAGCCAATCAGTTAATAAAAGTGTAAAGCTAGGTGAAAGAGGAAAATCTTAGTTAAAATTCCTTTGACTTTCTTAGATTATTGAAAAGGGATGAGATTGATGCATTCCTTCATTTATTTATTTACTTTTTTGGTCTGTCTCAGAGATTCAACTCAAGTAGTGGGATACAAAGGGCAGGAGTTGTATTGTCTGTAGAGAATTTAAAAACAATAAAAACCCAACTAAAAATTGGTCTGCTTTTTATTACCACCAGCCATTCTAAACATTTTCAGTGATAAAATATTCACACACACAAAAAAATCATTTTTGCTCTAAGGTCTTATTAGAACAAGTGTTGTACTTAACTTTGAGTTTTATGTATGCCTATATATGTATCTTTTATACATATATATATTCATTTGTGCCAATATATGTCTCTATATATGTTATATCTACATATGCTTATTGTATATATTGGTTATGCATATATATGTCAAACAAACACCACTTTATTACTTATCTTTTGATGAACATTGTATTCAACATGGTTACTCTGAGGACTCAGTTATATGATCGTCCCTGATCCCTATCCCCCAGCCTAGATTTGTGTGTGTGTGTGTGTGTGTCTGTGTGTGTAAGTAGGAAATTCAAAATAAACAGTGATTATAAAAACAAGGAACAGAAATCAAGTTACTATAATTTTGTCATTCTATATGAACAATTGGAAGTCTTTTAAAATTAATAGAAGTTTTATTTTTTATTTTTATTTAAGTTTTTATTTTAATTCCAGTTAGCTAACATAAGGTAATATATAACTTTCAGGTGTATAATATAGTAACTCAACACTTCCATACATCCCCCTGTACTCATGATGACAAGTGCATTGCTTAATTGCCATCACCTATTTAACCTCTCTCTTCAAACCCTCCTTTCTGGTAACCATTAGATTGTTCTCTATAATTCAGAATCTATTTCTTTTTTTATTTTAAAATGTATTTATCTATTTATCTACCTATTTATTTGATTGTTTGTTTGTTTATTTAAAAGAGAGGGAGCATGCCTGTGTGCTATCAGGGGGAGGGACAGAGGGGGAGGAGGAAAAGGGACAAGCAGACTATGCCTTGAGCATGGAGCCTGATTTGGGACTCAGTCTCACCAATAGGAGTTCATGACCTTAGCCAAAAGTAAAAGGTAACCACTCAATGGACTGAGCCATCAGGTGTCCCAAGAATCTATTTCTTGATTTTTCTTTCTCTTCTTTATTTTCTCTT
>PITA01016635.1:0-45958 GCA_004023965.1 Spilogale gracilis
TTTCCAGAAGTCCGATGGTGTGCCCATCCACCTGAAACGAGGCCTGCCTGACCAAATGCTTTACCGGACCACCATGGCGCTGACGCTGGGGGGCACCGTCTACTGCCTGGTTGCGCTCTACATGGCTTCGCAGCCCAGAAACAAATGAGTTAGGCTGCAGAGGACTGGTTTGCTTTTTTGGCATAAACCCTTTGAATTTTCATTTTTCACTGCTCTGTAAACATTTTCTTTTTTACTTGAATGGTTTACTTAACATTTTCCCAGAGAAATAGGAAGACATTAAGGCAGTGTTTTGGTTTGTTTATGAAATGCAGATGGTCTGTCAGAACTCTCTGGACAGTTAAAACTATTGTTCAGAGAAATGCTGCTGCTCCTTGGGCTCCTGATTTCCCTTGAGGTTTTGGAGGAAAGCTGCACCCAGGCTCATTGACAGCAGTCTTTGCTAAGGTCCTTAGGGACTCACAGTGGTGTTTTTGAGTATGCAGTGCAAGGGCCTTTCTGGATTTGGATGTGATTGAGGAAGGAAGAGAGAAATCAAGGCCAGGAGCATGAAATGGAGGTTTGTGCTAGTAGACACCTTGGGGGTTTTTCCTTTTTGCAGTAAATCCTGCCTTTGTTCATTGAAGAGTTTGTTTCAAGGGTTATTTGTCTCATCTCTGATCTTTAGTGAAATTTTATGTATAATTGTTATGTATTTATTCCACCTTGGGAACAGAAAACACCTGTTTAGGGGCGCCTGGGTGGCTCAGTTGGTTGGGCGACTGCTTTCGGCTCAGGTCATGATCCTGGAGACCCGGGATCGAGCCCCACGTCGGGCTTCCTGCTCGGCGGGAGGCCTGCTTCTCCCTCTCTCGGTCCCTCTGAATGTGTTCCTTCTCTGGCTGTGTTTCTCTCTGTCAAATAAATAAATAAAATCTAAAAAAAAAAAAAAAAAAAAAAAAAAAAAAAAAAAAAAAAGAAAACACCTGTTTAGTGTTGCACTTTAGACCAGCGTGTTTTATTAATGCAGCTGTGACACAGGGTCTCCTTTACCTTTCCAAAATGTTATCGCTTTAAATTATGATTTATTTTGATTGTGGAATAAATACATGAATGAAAAAAATCTCAATTTTGAAGTCCTTTTGAATGACCTTTCAGAATATTTTCAGAATACCAGAAGCATCTTAAACCCGAGACTCATTTCTTTCTTTTTAATTAGGCACCAGATAATCTTTACAATATGGTTCCTCAAAGTCAGGTAATAGGCTAATGGCATATTGATGATTACCATATGGTTCCTTATAAGAAACAAACTTGCCACTTAGTGAAATGTGCCTGTAACATACAGTTCATTTAGACATTAATTTCCTGTGGTGTCACAATTGGTAGACTTCACATATGCTCTCTGAATGCCGAGAAAAGGTGGGATTTTATTATGTATAAAGTGGTAGTCTGCCTCTTGCCGTAGCAAGGAACAGTGACCTTTTACTGAGGATAAAATAAACACACAGCAGCATCCTCACAGGCTAGCAGGCTCTTACTTGTCTGCACAAATCTAAACTTTATTCTTTTTCTTTCTTTTTTTTTTTTTTAAGATTTTATTTATTTATTTGACAGGGAGCACAAGGAAGTGGCAGACAGAGGGAGAGGGAGAAGCAGGCTCCTGCAGAGCAGGGAGCCCGATGCGGAGCTCGAACCCAGGACCCACAGATCATGACCTGAACTGAAGGCAGACACTCAACCGACTGGGCCACCCGGGCTCTTTTTCTGTGGTATTTCCTCCACGTTTTTATTTTGAAAAACTTCAGACTACAGAAGGATTATAAGGGTAGTACAGTATACACTTGTATATCCTTCACTTAACAATATATTGCCACCTTTGTGTTTTCTTGCTCTCTCACAAATGCAGGCACATACAATGACTGTATGTAAACACACATTTGTTCTTTGCTAAATCAATTAAGATTAAGCTATGGAGGGTCCCTGGGTGGCTCAGTGGGTTAAAGTCTCTGCCTTCAGCTCAGGTCATGATCTCAGGGTCCTGGGATCCAGGCCCGCATCGGGCTCTCTGCTCAGCGGGGAGCCTGTTTCCTCCACTCTCTCTACCTGCCTCTCTGCCTACTTGTGATCTCTCTCTGTGTCAAATAAATAAATAAAATCTTTAAAAAAAAAAAAAAAGATTAAGCTATGGAATTATAATTCAGCCATAAATAGGCAGTACCTTAAGAATAAGGACATTTCCTTTGTAGCTGTAATACAGTTGTCACACTCCATTTAACATTGATAACAGTACTGGTATTTAATATATAGTCTGTATTTAAATTTCCCCAGGTATCCCAATGTGTCCTTTATAGTTGTTTTTAAAAATAACAGCCTTCATTGGAATATAGTTCACATACCATACAATTCACCTGTTTTATTTTATCTAATTTTTTTTTTAAGATTTATTTTAGAGAGTATGTACACATGGGTGAAGAAGGGTGGAGGGAGAGGGACAGAGAATCTCAAGCAGACTCCCTGCTGAGTGCAGAGCCCCACTCGGGGCTCAGTCTTACCATCCTGAGATCGTAACCTGAGCTCCAAAAAAAGTTGGATGTTCAGGGGCGCCTGGGTGGCTCAGTTGGTTGAGCGACTGCCTTCGGCTCAGGACATGATCCCGGACACCCGGGATCGAGCCCCACATCGGGCTCCCTGCTTGTTGGGAGGCCTGCTTCTCCCTCTCTCGCTCCCCATGCTTGTGTTTCCTCTCTAGCTGTGTTTCTCTCTGTCAAATAAATAAAATCTTTAAAAAAAAAAAAAAGTTGGTTGTTCAACTGACTCAGCCATCCAGGCACCCCTACAACTCACCTATTTAAAGTGTATAATCCAGTGGTTTTTACTGTATACAGAGTTGTGCAGCCATCACCGCATTCAATTTTAAAACATTTCCTTACCCTAAGAGGCGGTTCTGTGCCTATTAAGTCATTTCCCCTTCCCCACCCCACCTCCTAGTCTTAGCAACCACTGATTTATTTTCTGTCTCTAGATTTGTCTTCTCTGGACATTTCTTGTAAATATAATCATTTGATATGTGATCTTCTGTGACTGGCTTCTCTCTATAATGAATTCAAAGTTCAGCGATGTTGTAGCATATGTCAATATTTTATTCCTTTTTATGGTTGAATGATACTTCATTGTATCAATAGGCCACATTTTGTTTATCCTTTCATCAGTTGATGGACATGTGGGTTATTCCCACTTTCTGACTACTATGAATGTGCTATTAATGTTTCAATGGGCATTGGTGTACACATTTTAAATGGGCCCGTGTCTTCATTTATCTTGGGTACGTACCTAGGATATATCTAGGAGTGGAATTGCTGGGTCATGTAATGACTGTTTAATTTCTTGAGGAATTGCCAGACTTTCCAAATCAGCTCTACCATTTTACATTCCTGCCACCAATGCTAGCTGGCTTTTGTTTTTGTTTTAGGTCCAGAAGCCACTCGGGGACCAAATGTTGTGTTTAATTGCCATTTCCTGTTAGCCTTTTTTATTCAGAATAGTACCCAGTATCTTTTATTAAAGAGTTTGAAGAGTTTAGTGCCCTAAACTTTTGCAAAACGTCCTTCAACTTGGATTTGTCTTACTGTCTCCTTATGATTGGATTGAGGTTAAACATTTTTGTCAGGAATTCTTCATATATGATGTGGTATTCTCAACTTGATACCAGTTTGTCCTGTTATTGGCAGTCTGAAGTTAGGATAGCTTTATTCAGCTGTTGTCTGCCAGATTTCTCCCTTATGAGATATCCTTTCCCCTTTATAATTAATGAGTAATCTGTGGGGTGGTATTTGAGACTGGGAATACCCTATTGTTAGCAGTTTTACACGCAGTGTAGTAGTCATTGGTGATTCTTTTTTTTTTCCTTAAGATTTTATTTATTTATTTGATAGAAACAGAGCTAGAGAGGGAATCCCAGCAGGGGGAGTGGGGGAGGGAGAAGCAGGTTTCCCGCCAGGCAGGGAACCCGATGCGGGGCTCGATCCTGGGACTCCTGGGACTCCGGGATCCTGACCTGAGCTGAAGGCACATGCCTAATGACTGAGCTGCTTAGGCGCCCTGTCATTGGTGATTCTTGACCGAAGCATTTATTCCTGAGGTGGTTGTAAAAACCCGATTCTCTATTCTACCATTTCTTCTAAGTTGTTGACATTTCTCTGTGAAGATGAGCTCTCCTCTCCCCTTTCAGAAGTTTTAGTGTGATTTCCTCATTCAGTGTAATCACCGTCTCTGCGTTATTCGTTCTCGTGTTTCAGTGTACCTCAGATTTGTCTTGTTGATGTGCCCTGTCAGTCTCTGAGTATTTCTTTACTCTCTGGCACACAAGTTGTTTTTTATGCTTATCTTGTTTTCCTCTACCCTAGTTTCTTCTCTTTATTTTCAGATGTGTTCTTTTTATATATGGATGCATTTTCCTTCTCTGCCCGTTTTATTTTTGCCTAAATGGTACTGTATGACTAGTCAGTCATAGTTTATAGAGATTGTTCTCTTGCCTCATTTTTCTGAATTATACTCCATTTTATGACTACACCAGAGTTTATTTAGTCTCCTTTTGATGGATAATTTAGTCTTGAATTTTTTGCTTTTATAAGCACTGCTTTAATATATGATCTTTTCATGTCCTCTTACATACTGTTTTTTTTTCTCTTACATATTGTTAAACATATTTATAGGAAAATTTCTAGGAGTGAGACAAGGCAAAGGGAATGTGTATTTCCAGTTGTGATAGCTAGTCCTCACTAATAGAGATAATGCCAGTGTGTGTTCCTAGTTAGCTGTGACTAGGCTGCCTGTTCCTCCTCCCTTTTGCCAGCAGAATGCTCTGTCACACTTTTGATCTTTGCCCATCTGGTAAGTGATGTTCCTCGGTTTCAGTTGTCTTTCTAGGGGCGCCTGGGTGGCTCAGTCAGTTAACGGTCTGCCTTCAGCTCAGGTCATGATCCTGAAGTCTCGGGATCGAGTCCCACATCGGGCTCCCTGCTTAGCGGGGGGCCTGCTTCTCCCTCTCCTTCGGCCCCTCCCCCTGCTTTTGCTGTCTCTCTGTCTCTCATTCTCTCAAGTAAATAAAATCTTTTTTAAAAAGTTATCTTTCTACTATAATTAGTGATACTGAATATCTTTTATTTAGAATTTATTTTTAATTTTTTAAAATCCTTTCATTGTAAGGTGGTTTTATTTTCCTTTTTTGTGAACTATTCATGTACTTTGCCACATATGTCTAGTTGCTCTTTGCTGATGCTGTCAGTGTCACTGGTCCATGGGGCTGACTTCATCAGGAGTAGTCTCTGCAGACTCCAGTGTGAGCCATACCGCTTCTGATCTGAAGTCCCAGAGATGTACTAGAACCAGCTGGCGCAGAAGGAGGGTTTTCCAGGACCTGTGGGTGGAGCTGGGCCTCCCAGGACTTGCTTTTGGGACCAAGGTGTTTGGCCGGGCTTTCACCCTTTGGCCGTGCTGCCGTGTCGTTCTCTGCTCTCGTCGCACATGATAGGCAATGGTCGTCGAGTCACCGGAAACCAGCCTCAGATTTCAGGAGAGAGAATGTCTGGCTCTGTTTGGGTCAGGTGTTCCTCGTTGGGCCATTCAGCTGTTTGGTGCCAGGCCTTAGGGCAGATGTGTAGAAGGAGCAGGGGTGGTTGTGTTCTTGGACCTTAAATAATAGCTTCAGGCCTTTTAGTGTGTGTTCTGAGTTAGGACTCTTCCAAGCAGGTTACTTTGAACCTTCATCAGGTTGGGTTATTTCCTCAGAGGGGATTCGATTGTCTTCCTTGTCAGTGCTGTCTGGGTGAAATGCTGTCACCAGAGGGACATTCACCCCCCCTCTCCTCCGTCAGGCGAGATAGTCCGTATAGCACCCATTGGGACCCACCTACCCTGGGTGTAGGAAGCCTTCTGAAGTAGAGCTGTCTGTGAACACACCTGGCTCAGGGCTCCCTTCTCATCTTTTTCCACTCTTCAAAAGGATGGCAAACCCCTCACCCATCTAGTCATACCACCCTGTGTTGTCAGTGGAGCATAAAAACCATCTTGGGGTGCCATGGGGATAATTGCAAATACTGATAATGTTGAGAATGTGGCCCTAAAGACTGGGTAACAGATCCTTTTGCAAGTTATAGGTTTTCTGGGTCCTTTTAACAGAATTGAAGGAGGAACCAACTGAGTTCAGTTGATCATTAAAAAAACTGGGTGGCTCAGTTGGTTAAGCGACTGCCTTCAGCTCAGGTCATGATCCCGGAGACCTGGGATCGAGTCCCACATCGGGCTCCCTGCTCGGCGGGAAGCCTGCTTCTCCCTCTCTCACTCCCCCTGCTTGTGTTCCCTCTCTGGCTGTGTTTCTCTCTGTCAAATAAATAAAATCTTTTAAAAAAAATAATAGTTTGGATAATAGATGAGTATGTAACTTTTGGCATATTAACTCAGGAGTTAAGAATTCAGAGATGTTGCTTCCACAAAACTGGAATGGAATTGGTGCCAATAAGAATTGGTTGTTTTATTTTAACGGTAAGTAACATTCATCCATGTAGGTATGAGCCAGCTCCCTTCCCCTAATCAGGTTGCATTTCTTTTTTTTTTTCCCCAAAATTTTTTTTTGAAGTGGACGAGGGAGAGAGAATCCCAAGCAGGCTCCATGCCTACCGCAGAGTCTGATGCAGGGCTTAACCTCACAACCCTGAGATCATGACCTGAGGGGAAATCAGGAGTCAGATGCTTCACTGACTGAGCCACCCAGGCGCCCCTGGGTTGCATCAGTTTTTAATCTAGCACCCAAAACTGCCCCAAGTTGGGTGTGGTTGGGAAGTGGGGTCCTGTCCTCAGTGCTCTTCTTGTCAAGGTCATTGGCCTGTCCTTGGTTGTCCAGGAACTCCTCTGACCCATGGTTATCAAGGAATTCCACTAATCCTCTCCTCCTTTTTTTTTTTTTTTTTAAAGATTTTTATCCTTTCCTTTATTCCTATCCTGCCCTTTCCAAGGTCTCAGTGTTTTAGAGCTGATAAACCGTATGACCAAGAAACTCTTGTTATGGAGGAATTCTGCTATTATCCCTCACCTGTCCCAATCTGCGTGCTCCACATGGCTGGTGGGGTCTGGTGCTTTAGGACAGGCTGCCTGTGCTGGCGTGAGTGCGGGACCCTGGCTATGGCTTCTGTTCTGGGAAACTAATTGCACCTTGGCTGTAGGAGGCCACCCTTGCTGTTGTGAAGGCATCAGTTAACCCTTGCTCTCGTCACATGAAGAGAGCAGCTGGGGCGGCTCAGTCACCTCCCAAGGTGGGGATAGGAGGATAGGTCATTTGCCTTTTCTGCCATTGGCAGCTGTCACTTGTAGGAGCTTGAATCGGGAACCTGACCTTTGTGTGCTTCCAGGATGCATGGGGTGCTGTGCTGCCTCAGGACATGTTGGATGGGTGGATGCTGCTTTTGCTCAGGGTTTGGAGTCAGAACCGATTTCCAAGGGAATTGTTGCAAATACTAACAGAAACAGGGCAAGCAGAATGGCTGGGAATGACATTCTTTAGATGATTTTTTTTCTTTTTTTTTCTTTTTTCCCCTCAAGTTCTGACAAAGCCCTCCTAGGCCATCATGCCTTCCCTTGTCCATGACCTTGAGCTTTGTCGCAGTCATATGAGTGTACCTCAGGGCCAAAGCACTGGTCCTGTACGCTGCTCTATAAGCACGAGCCAGATCGGCCAAGTGTAAATAGCACATTCTGGTGGAATTCTGCTGATGCTGCCCCAGGCTTGTAGCAAGGGGTGGGGTTGTCTCCCAGTCAGCAGCAAAAAAGGGACTGGGCCTTGGACATCAAGTACAGGAATCAGGGAGCTGAGCTTTGGAAGGCAGACTAGGGGAGGTTGAGGCTGGGGCCACGCTGAAGTGCAGGCAGCTGGTGAGGTGATAGGAGTGTTTCCTGAGGGCACCTCCCCACAGGAGCCATGCCAGGGCTCCCAACTGTCTCAGCTGGTCTCTGGTGTGGGGAGATGTGGGTGGAGGGCAGGAGGCAGAGGTGTGGGGGTGTGTGCCTTGGATAGGGGTTTGTTGTCCCCAGCATTGATGGGAAAAGCCAAGAAAGGAGGCAGTGCGGTTGCTCTGCTCAGCCCGAGCCCCTCTCCTTAGGCCCTGGCATGGGTTATGGAATTGCCTTGACTGGAGAGAGTGGGGGAAAGATAGAGGAAATTCAGAATCAGTTAATACCTGTCAGGCCCCAAGCCCATCTCTGACTCCCCCGCCCCCAGCTCTCCCCTGCTTAGGCCACAAACCTCCATGTTAGACAGCAGATTAATTTGAAAATTGAGTTGCAGCTGGATGAGTTGATGTCAACTTCAAAGTTCACTGGTGTTTAATTAAAGCCATCCAGAGACTAAACCTGCTCCCAGGAAATTATTCTGACCGAATAATTAAAGAGAATAAAGGTTAGATTTGTGTTTCTGGCTGAGTGTGTGTTGCATTTGGCATCTCCAAAACATGAATTCCATTAACCTTTCATGAACCAACATTAAATTGCTTTCAGTTAGTTGTCATTCCAATTAAAGTAGAGTCACACAGAATAGCCTTTGTTTATACTTGGTGTCTGTTCCCTTTTCTGCTCTGAAATTATGTTCTCTTGAAGAAACAGTCATTTGGAAAATTGGTTTATAACTTTGTGTCTGCCTATCCCTCCTTCAGTCGGGACCTACTGAGCGAACATCAGGAAAGAGTGGGCCAGGGGAGGCAGGCCATGGCCACAGCCGAGGGCTGGGGTAAGTCCTCACTGCTGGGGTGGGTCGAGGGGTGTGACTTACAGAAATGTGTCCCAGGACAGTGGGAGGCAAAGTTAATAGTAAGGTAGCCCATCCAGCCTGGGCCAGCTTGGGGAGGCCTTGGGGAGGTTTTCCCAGGAGGGCTAGGGGGTAAGGTGGGGAGGGTGCTACCATTAGAGACTGAAGGGACCGCCTGACTCCACTTGTGAAGACAGTCATGCCTTAGACATCATACCCAACAGCTGCTCAAGCCTGGGGTTTCTTGGTGTTGTCAGCTACCCTCCCACTACTGCCAAGCTGGCTCTGGAAGTCTTATTGCTTCTTTTCTTTCTTGATTCCCTCCCTCCCTGGGCTGGGTCCGGCTCCTCACAGAGTTTGTGTGTGTGTGTGTGTGTGTGTGTGTGTGTGTGTGTGTTTATTTTTTGGAGAGAGCTAGGACACAAGCAGGGGAGGGGCAGGCAGAGGGAGAAGCAGGAGGGAGCCTGACGTGGGACTCGATCCCAGGACCCTGGGATGATGACCTGAGCCAAAGGCAGCTGCTTAACTGACTGAGCCCCCCAGGCATCCCTTTTTATGTTCTTAACCTTATGGCCCAACAGGTGTCCTGTTGTCCTTTCCCACAGATCTGTGAGCAGATCTGAGGTTATCTGAGGGTAGGGGTTATCTGCGGATAGGCACCCTGTTTCCCTGTCAGACTGGGGACTTGTCCCATCTTCACCATCAGTAACCCCCAGCACAGACTGTTCTCTAAGTGCTCTGTGTCAGATGCTGTGTTGGGACCGGAGAAAGGTGACTTTGTCTCTGGCCTCCAGGGATCACAGAATGATGAGCTTAACCGCAGTGGGACAGAACTCTAGCTGCAGAGCCAGGGCCCAGGAGGGTGAGGGGAGGGAGCACTGTTTAAATTCATAGTGCGTGCCTAGACGCTTTCCAGGAGAACATGTGGGGAAGGACATTTGGCCTGAGGGAAGAGCATGTGCTGTTGGGGGAGATCATCCTGGCTGTGCAGGAGGAGATGGGGAGAGGAACAGCAGGACTCAGGACTGAAGAGGGAGGCTCAGGCCAGGTCATGAACAACCTGTGTGTGTGTGTTTGATTCCAGTAATGATCTTGGGTGAGTGAAGGTACAAGACCGGGGGTAAACAGCAGTGCATGTTTTGCTGGGGAGAAATGGATTGTCGGTGAGGCCTCTAGGTAAAGAATTCTGGTAGGTAGTGGGTCTGGAGAGAGAAACTGGAGAGTGAGCGGACTTCTGGAGCAGGGGAAAGCGTAGTGCCTGCTCTGCCCCTAGGGAGGGTATGTAAATGAGACAGAGTGGGGTGTCCACCCTTTTTTTAAAGTGGGTGAGGAGGGAAGGAGCCTGTGATGCCTCATAGGGGTATAAGAACAGAGGGAACACAGTGTTCTGTGGGAGAAGCCAGACACAACAGAGCATACTATATCATTCCATGTGTGTAGAAGTCAAAACCAGGCCAAACTAATCCGTGGTGATGGGTCAGAGCAGAGGTTACCCTTGCTGGGAATGTTCCAGGTCTTCATCTGGGTGGCTATACATAGGTGTGCATGGATTCAGACTCACTAAGGTTTGTGCTCTGGGCTGTAGGTTATATACTAAGCAACATTTTTTTTTTTTTTTTTTTTTTTTTTTTGTCTAGAGAGAGATTGTGTGCTAGCACGTGACGGGGGCGGTGGGCAGGGGCAGAGGGAGAGAGAGAATCTTAAGCAGACTCCAATGTGGGGCTCAGTCTCACAACCCCGAGATCATGATCTGAACCGAAATCAAGAGCTTAACCTACTGCACCACCCAGGCTCCCCAGCTAACCACGCTTTAAAAAAAAGGAAGGAAGACGGATATAGAGGGGAGGAAAAAGAATTTTTTCCATTCTTCTGTCTTCTTGGCTGAGACTCCTGAAATAAAAGAGATGAAAACAGAGTGTTTCCCTCCTGGATACACAGGAGATGCCGAGGGGGCCATGAGTCACTCCCTGAGGTAGCTCAGAGTTCTGGCTACAGTGCCTCTCAATAGGGAAAGGGGAGAGGAATGAAAGCCTCTCCTGGGAGAGTAAATGACTTTTAGGGAAGATGAAGGGGTCCTTAGAAGAAGAGTTGGGAGGTACGACAGTTGGTGACAAAGTTTGTCAGGATGTGGCATCCATTTCTGGGCTGCTCTCCTCTGATGCCCTGCAAGGCAGGGAGGGGTCTGGAGGCAGATCAGGGAGTTCCGGGAAGGCTCTCCCTGCAAATGCTGCTGTTCAGGGCCTACGGCTCCAAGTCTTCACTACCGAAGTGACCTGGCGTGTGTTTGGCTGATACACTTGGGAAGGAAGTCTTCACTACCGAAGTGACCTGGCGTGTGTTTGGCTGATACACTTGGGAAGGAAGATGGAAGGAGGGAGGGAGCAAGGTCAGAGGGAAGCAGGGAGCCTGGAGCCAGGAGGGGTTGTCAGCAGAGGACAGATATCCTGGGAAGAATGATGGCAGGGGTCACCCACCCCACGGGCTGGCTACACGGCATGGCACGGGTGTGGCCGTGTCCCTAGCGCTGCAGGAGTGGCATAGAACAGACCCCGACTCGGACTCAGAACAGGGAGGAGTGAAGATTGTCTGGTCAGAGCCCCACCTGAGAAATGTCCTGGATTTGGTCCGCAGCTCCCACGGGGGGGGGGGGGGGGCTGGCGGCGTCTGCACTTTCCCAACTGCCCTCCCCCATAAATCCCTGTGTTTAAATTTGATAATGCTTAATTAACAAAGGTGATGAATGATTGTAATTTAATTTAAAAGAACTTCTATTTTAATATGTGGGTTTCCCATAGAAACCACTTGAGCTGCGGTGGCCCTCTGTGGCGGCTTCATTACCCGAGCCATTTGCGGGCTCGTCTCCCAGACAATCTGTCGGGCTTTTCGTCGCTTCCGGTGCAGGCACTGCTTGTTGTGGTGCCCACTCCAGCCAGCCCTCCCGAGAGGACGGCCTTCCTGCACCTGGCGCGCCCCCTCTGGCTCCGCGGTGCGGGGCCTTTCCCCAGCAGATAGAGGCCGAGCTGGAGCTCCATGGGGTCTGCGCCACGCCCCCTCCCCTTGGCTCCTCTGGGTGGGCCAGGCCCTGGGCCGGGGCACTGAGGCAGCGCGGAGAGTACCTACGCTTATCGGAGCCCATGATGAGAAATGGCTTTCTGGGCCCAGCTTAGTTTTTTCTTTTTCAAATTCGGGCTGACCCAGTGTGCCATGGGAAGGGGACTGGATCTTCCCGATGCTCCAGGGGCCTGTGAGAGCTGAGTCTTAACACATTCTTCCAGGAGCGACGGGGGCTCTTGGCTTAGCTCAGAATGAATTCATCTTCTAAATGGAAATGTCAAAGCCTGGCAAACATTCCTGCTAATGATACTGGCGATGAGGTATTTGTGGGCAGCAAATAGTAGGCCACGTGAAAATGGATTTCACCAAGGAAGCCAGGGCCTCTCACTCTCCTGGGAGCAGGTCTGATAACCTAATCTCCGTTGTGCAGGGGGGCCTAGCTAAAGAGTAGAATTCTTCCTCTTGTCATTTTATTACTTCTGAATGGGGAAGGTTTTGGCCCAAGCACCTGAGGGCAGCTTCAGGGGAGAGGGTTTCCGGGAAGGGCAGTTTCCACATCAGAAGCAAAGCCAGCCTGAAACAGGGAGGAGGCAGGGGGTGCAGAATGGCCCAGACAAGCGGGTGGGGAACCCCAAGGGCCATGTCACCACAGTGCATGTCATTGGAGAGTCGCGCCAGCAGGTGGAGCCTCAGCGCCCTGGCTCTTGCCCCTGCTTGAGCGTTACAACCGCACAATCCCCAGCAGTATACCTGCAGACTGTTTATCCCTGCAGAGCTTCCCCACTTCTGTCCCTCCCTGGCAATCGCTCATCTGTTCTCTATAGTTTGGTCATCAAGAATGTTGTATCAATGAAAATATAGTAAGCATTCAACATTGGCTCTTTTTTCACTGTGTATAATGAATGCCCTTATGCTCCCTCTCAATTTTCATGTGTCAATAGTTCTTTTTTATTCAGTGTTCTGTTATAAAGGCTCTACATCATTATTTATTTAATATCAAAATTTAACCTTTTGGATATAACTATAGAATTTAAGCAGTGGTTGGGGTGGTTTCCATAGATGACCCATCCAAGATTCCTTAGGGAAGATGTTTACTTCTCACATTTCAAATTATGTATGTCTTAGAGCATACTGTTTGTTCTCTCATTTTGGGGGGAAATTGACTTTGCTCCATACCAGTTCTAAACCATACAAGGCCTGTCTTTACAACCTTCCTAGGTCACATGCATCGTTGAGGGCAGGGCTGTGTCTGTCTCACCGTGGAGTTCCACACAGCCCAGCACAGCTGAGGCACCCTGGTGACATCCAGCTGCTGTGTGGATGACTTCCTTTGGACCGAGTCCTGTACACATGCCCTGGGGACGAGTCCGCGTGGCTACTGCATGGCAGGTGCTGGCGGCACAGTACATAGTTGTGGGATGGAAGTTTATAGAAGGAAGAGGACCCGCCTCCTCCAGACCCCCGACTTACAGTTCTGTTAACAGAACTAGTGTTCTGCAGTTGGCCCGGTCCGCTTCCAGCCAGGTTTCCAAGTCAGTCCCACCGAGTTGGGGCTAAATGGGCATTGCTGTGCAGAGGCAGGCTCCAAAGCCCTTTCACAGGACGCACTCTGGCTTGGTGGCTGTGTGAACATCGAGAACGAAACAGGATGACCAGGTATGAAGACTTTGCTTTTTCCTGAAAAAGTTTTTTCTACCTGAGGCAGTTTCTTCTGCCACACCCCAACCCTCTTTTGTTTTCTGTTCCTTTAGTGAGGTCTGGCAAAAGTAAACTCTGCTAGGAGTTGAAACCTGCCTCTGGAGCCGATTTTGTGTCATCCCACTGAGATGTTTAGCCATCAGCACCATAATTATGTGTATTCATCTCTGTCGATGGATGGCTCCGGAGGAAAATCTATTTTCAGGACCATGTGTTTACATTGCTAAGGGAGAGGAGGCGCAAGATCAAAGCCCTCTGGCTGAGCACGAGGCTGGCAGAGCCTCAGGCTTGTGGTGAGAAGTGTGGGATGGGGAGTGAGGACAAAGTGGACAAGGCACTTGGCTAATGACAGAAAGAAGTAGCTGTGCTTCGTTTTCAGTGTAACGGAAATTGCCCAAAGGTTGGAAAAATGAGGGAACAGCATCTGCACACAAACAGGTCTAAACTGAACATTAGGGACTGAGGCCACGTGGCTAAGGAAGGCAGGAAGAACGGGCTGTTGCTGGCAGCAGGTGCCACAGGAGGGTGTAAGGGCCCGCAAGCTTCTTGGCCCTGCGCTCTGGTTTTGGGGGTGGCAGGAGATGACGTGTGTGAGGAGGGTCCCTTCAGCTTTGTGCCTCTGTCTAGAGCCCAACACTGCCTTTTCCAAATTGAATCGCTTTGTAGCTTTTCCTTACATTGCTCTTCAGTGCTTGCAACTCGTTTAACCTTCATTCTTTGTATTAGGAACCACTAAGTGATTCCTCTGTGGAGCACCAGGAGTGGGGCGTGGGGCAGCCACGGAATCGGTGAGCGGGGGGTGGGGGGTTGGGGTGGATCTGGCTTCTGGTCTCAGCTCAGCCACTTGTTAGTAGTGTGACTCGACTTCTCTGTTCCTTGAGTTGCCATGTGTAAAATGGAGAGAATCAAATTTAGGAATCCTGGAAGAACCAAACGAGTTAGCACCCAGAAAGCCTGGGTTATGTGGGTTAGCTCTTCCTGTTGAATGGCAGAAGAGCAGGTATGCGGGGCTGCCCTGTTACAGCCACTGAGCTCGTGTTTTGTTTTCTCCCATCTCTACATGGATTTGTCCATGTACAGAAGTGGTGCCAGTTAAGTTTCTCTGCCAGATTTCTGGATTGGCTGAAACAGAAAACCCAACAGACACTACTCAGTTCAGGAAGCCATGGTCTATGAGGTCGTCACCCATGGACACAGAAATCAAACAGGTTTACATTTCCAGAGGAGTCAGTGAACCCCCTCCCCCTTTGGGATTAATTTCTCTTTATTCCTTTCCCTTCTTTATATTAGGCATTAGAGTTATTGTAGGGACTTCTTATGAGTGTGAGTAGAAATTCTTTGGAGACTGCTTCCTCCCCTCTGTCTGCCTGCCTCTCTGCCTACTTGTGATCTCTGTCAAATAAATAAGAAAAAAAAAAATTCTTTGGAGAAGGTAAAGCAATTAGCACAGAACATTTAACATGACCTGGAACTCTGTGAGGAGAGCAAGAGTGCCTCTTTACAAAGGGTTACATCTATTTTTTGGTAAAAAGGCCTTTCCAACGCCTCCTGGCTTCCGTGCTTGTGACCAACGTGCAGCATCACTGTGGGTGCCAGCTTGCCCCCCTCCTGGAGTGAAGATGGAGATGGACACAGGCCTTCTTGTTTCTCTATCTCCTTTCCAGATTCTCTGTGATCATTTACCCTCATTTTTTCCTCCTTCCTCCCTCCTCCCTGTTTCTAAAGGATGTGTTTCTTGGGCACCTGCATGGCTCAGTCAGTTAAGCATCCAACTCTTGATTTTGGCTCAGGCAGGATCTCAGGGTCCTGAGATCAAGACCTGTGTTGGGCTCTGCGCTGGGCTTGAAGCCTGCTTGAGATTTTCTCTCTCCCTTTCTCCCCTGTGTGTACTCCTTAAGTCTTTCTCCTAGTATGAGTGGTAGAAGCACAAGCTTTGAAGTCACAAAACATGACATCCTGGCATAGCCATTATCTAAGTAAAGGAACGGGGACCACTTGCTAAATCTCCATCTCCTTGCTTACAGGGTAACACTCCCCCAGCATTACATGAAGCCCTGGGGTGTTGGAGGCATGCTTGGCCACAAGGTGCTCCTTTGTTGGCTGTTCTTCTTGATCCAAGTCCTACCTGTTCTTCAAGCCTCCATATTTGTCCTAAAAACATGTTCTTAAATTCGCTCCCTTCATTTCAGTTCCAGCTTTAAGCTGGAAACCCAGTTCCTTCTAGAAGTTATACCAACACATCAGTGTATTTAAAATTAATTTCATTTCCCCTTTATGGATCTCCTCTTTGTATTGAGAGGAAAAATCATTGCTCAGTGGGTTTTTTCTGATGCCTGTCAAGCCATTTTGTCTCCAAACTGGTAGATTAATTCCTGCCCCAGGGCAGCCTCTCAGGGGTTCATGTATTGAGTGGCTGGGAACATATATTCATAGTCACCAAGGATGAATCAGGTACGATAAAAACCTCATCATTTCCATGCTGTTAAAACTAAAGTATGGAATGCTCCCAACTTGATTTTTCAGAAAGAAAAATCTGTAGCTGCCAATTTATGGTTGTGGCGCAGAGGATGTGTCCCTAAGCACCGCAGGAGAGGCGAGAGGAAGCTGGCAGTGCACGGGCCCTGCCGAGGGCCAGGACCTCACAAAGGCGGACCGCGGGGAGGCAGCAACAGGAGGCTGGCAGGCAGGTAACCAGGATCACCAGGATTATCCAGTGTTAAACATTAGAGAAAGTATAGACATGAAATAAATTAAAATGAGGCTATTCCCCTAGTAAGTGGAAGCATAATCAGAAGTCATTTCCTCTAACGTTATGAGGTGGAGCTCGTTCTGCCTAGAACAGGGGTACCCCCAGCAGTCAGCTAATAACTGGACTATCATGGGTACAAGCAGTATAAATGAAGAGTCAAGATGCCTGAAACATTTTGATCATTTTATTTTATAATCTTCAAAATTTTCTGCCATGAGACAGGAATGCATGATAGAAATGGCTCAACATCTTCACATGAAACACTTGGATTCACTTTCATTCACAAGTTTTTCTAAAAACACCTACAATTTCATAATCCCACCCACTTGCAACCATTATCACAGATTGAAGTGACCATGAAAACAGTAGTTGCCAGCAAGAGAGAGCTGGAACGCTTTCTGTGCATTAGTAGTGTCTTTTGAAACTACCACCCAAGAGTATCACTATTATAAATCTCATTGTACACAGCAACCCCAAAGGTGACTGGTGTCCCTAAACAGACTCCCTGCTTATCATGGAGAGCTGTAAAAAGAAATGCTTTTTCTTCTAGGACTACTTGTTCATCTCAGTACTTTTCTCACAGGGAATAGCACATGCTGGCCTGGTATTTATTGATGCTCTCTGAAAATTATGTATAGAACATACTGAAAAAAGATGGATTGCTTGGACTCTACATCTCTTCTTTTGGAGAGAACTACTTTGAGGTTTTTTTTTTTTTTTTTGAACTGTAAACAAAAGGAAAGATATACATGGACATATACCTATACACAGAGAATTTTCAATCTGGCGTATATCTTTCTATATAGATACACACAGAGTGTCTACACTCACCCCTTCACACATACCCGCACCCTTACATACAGCATGTGAATATAAATGTGAGTGTCCTTGGGAGTTCACTGGTGTTTGTATATTAATTACCAAATGATGAGATACCTGATTTGAATTACTCCTGAGAAGATACTAGAAGGGAATGACAGTTCTAATGCACTTTGGAATGGCACAATCACGTAAACACTTGCATACTTAGACTTAAGACTTCTGAACTCATTCAAAGTTTCTAAACATGATCTAACAAGAACAAAAAATTCAGCAAGTTAAAAAATAAATCCAAAGTTTTTTATAATCAATGTATAAACAAATACATAGGAAATGCGTATTTGTCAGTAATCAGAGTAGGAAACATGTACTTAAGAAAAACAGTCATCTGACAAAAAAACAAAGCTATCCAATGCATAATACATGCATTGCCCAAAATAGCAGAGGATGGCCACATCAGAACTGCAAGGCTTATAGCAACTCTACCAGAGAAAAATTACCATATATAGCAAGTCTGTTAAGTAGGCAATTTATAAAAAATTACTGTGACTGTTATTCATACTTCCATAAAAAAAGAATTTGTAATTTTCAGAGTCTTATGCCTCAATATAATCTGTATAAAAACTACAACTAAACTGATGAATTTCAAGCACCAATTCAAACTTACTATTTTTCTATTTCTCCTATTATCAAAGGAACAAATTATGAAGAAGGCTAAGCTAAAATTAGCCAAGTAATTCTTACAGTTTAGTTTTATAGGCATGCGGTTTTTCTTCTTCCATTCACTTGAATGCCAAACATTGAAAAAATGTTTTGGCCAGTAAAGGAATCCTTGAAGGAATCCATTATTTTTGAGTATTAATGGTTTAATATACATTAAATGCTCTTTAACAAACCACTGCTTTCTTGGTTCTAAGATAAAACAGATTTGCACACAAGAAATGAAGGGACTGTTCCCCACGACGACTTAGAGAAGGCAGCACCAGACAGCTGACTAGGCAAGCACATCTGACATCAAGCGCTCCTGTAAGGAAACGGCGCTGGGACTCAAGGCAACCCCACTGCACGTGGCAATACTGAAGTTTTTAACTAAAAAACTTCCACTAGACATTTGGGGTGGGAGGATATCTCAGTAAGAGGTTTTGTTTTGTTTTTCTTCTGTTTTTTCTTTGTCAAGGGCAAAAAAAAAAGCACAGTCTGAGCTAGTAGATGAGTAACAGTGTTTGTGATGCCTCTGGTTGTTCCTCAAGAAAACTTGTTCAGATAACAAGGGGTTTAGTTTAAATCCATACAACTGCTGTTTTTGTTTCCAGTATTTACATCATACGGCCTGCCTACACACGGTAGCTTCTGAGACAATGTTTCAGTCTTTCCTGCTATTAAGTTTAGTTAATTCTCAACGCCCACCAAACCTTTAGGTCCGCCACTTGAGAGACTGCAGGTAAGACCACTGAAAACAGATGATGTGGAACCCAGCTCTCTGTCAGGAGTGATCTCCATCACTCCCAGCCCGTTACCTGAACTCTATCCCAAGAGCACATGCAGCTGAAAGAGCAGAGTGAGTCACACTGAAGTCCTGCTGTTAAGACAGGGGTGAGGGGTCTTGGTCCTCGGTAAGAGTGGCTCCACGCTGCTCCTTGCTATTCTCAGTGGATGGCTCTGCATACATAGGCTCACCGAGGTCTTCACTGCCCCCTTCACTCTGCTCCTCGATGTGGTCCTCACTGGGCTCCATAGTCTGTTCCAGGCTGTTCTCCAGAAGTGTGGGAGAATTGCTTATTCTACTTTCTTCTTCAGCTGTTTCATTTAAGGGCTGGGAAGGAGGAGATGTGGGAGTATCAGACTGCATGACACTTTCAATGGATGAGATGGGGGCTTTGGTTAGAGTACCATCGGTTACGATCTCATTTTGAGGCAAAGATAACTTTTCTACAAGTTTCCACTGAATGATGCTCATGTCTTTTCCACCGGTTGAAATCAAGTGACTGTCATTATGAGTAAAACTGACATTGGTGACATGGCTGCTGTGGGCACTGTACTTGTGACTGGGAGCCTGGAAGAAACAAGTCAGACAGGAAGATTAAACTCACTTTTTACATGCCTGCTTACAGCAATGGAAGCCACTAGGTAAGGAGGTAATTTAAATCACAGCCAGAGTCAGCACATCCGAGGAATGGGGCTAGCAGTAATTTCGTTTTAATACTTATTTCTATGGGAGAAACAAAACAAAGTAAGTGGACATACATCCATACAGTCAGACCATATATTTAAAAAAATAATGTAATAGTCTCTTCCAGATGTCAGTCTGGTACACTTGTCAGAGCGTAGCTATTCTGCTAAGACAGCTAGGGGAGAATTTCCTAGGCGGGCGGGACTGGAGATGATTTAGGAAATGGCTCCAGGAGCTTCATAATGTTGACAGTATGTGTCACAAAATATTTTAGTAGGTTTAGGAGACATTTAAATACCTGCTAAAAACTTACTGATAAACAAAAATTAATAAAACACCAGCTGTCTTCTCTAATGGTCGTCTTGACCTTAATGGCAAAGGAATAAACAAGTAGTGGTAGCCTGGGCGCTTTTGGGGGCACTGCTCCCAACCCTGGGTCCCTCGGCATCACAGTGAGGAGTAATTCTACACATCTCTCCTCCTCATCGACACAAAAATATCCCCAGACAAAAGGCCCTACAACACTAGTTTTTATTAAACTGATTTTACCTTTGCTTTGGAGCAGGGATACTGAAACAGATGAACTTTGCAGAAGTCATCAGCAACAGCGATCACCCTCCTGTTGTGGGATCGCACCAGTGCATTGATATCGGTCCCATCGGATCCTTCTGGCCAGACACCTTTAATATGGAAACACAGGGATGTAGCAAAATTGGTCTTAACTGTAACTGTGATGCCACATTTAATTTCAGAATCTTTATTAAACTTAGCTGCTAACATTTCCCTTACAGATTCCTCAGTGGCTCAACACTTCAAAGGATGAAGTTTTACCCCAAATCTAATAAAATTCAGCGAAAATAGCTTCAAGATAGATAAAGACATAAAAATACTCAGTAGTAACCAGCAGGTGGTGCTAACAAATAGTTTTAGCTTAATTCACCTAAGCAAATAAGCTCTTCTTTTTAAAGTTTCTAGTTGAAGGGGAAATTCTGGTACTTGGATAGCAGGGTGCAGAAAAACAAGGCTACAGCTCTAGTTCTTCAAAGTGGACTCCGGGCAGCTGCGTAAAATGTACATACTCTTTGCTGTTCTCTTCAGGCAGGGACTTCAAAGAAAACTTCCAAAATTCATTCTTTTCTTAATGGAAACATAGAGGCCACTCGCTTGTTCTACCATGTTATCCCACACAATTTTCATACAACTGTTATTTATGTCCAGAGACATACCAAATTTAATTATTCTGAATCATTATAAGGCACTGGTGAACGTGTTCAATGTAATTAGCACAAAACCCTATTGAGACTAGATGGAATTATGGAATACGGAAGGGCTGAGATGCTGGCCTCCTGTGGTTCAGTCAGTGCTATTCTAGAGAACAAAGAAGTTTTTGGTAAATTTGCTAAAATTTGGTAAATTTGCTAAAACACACCAAAACACTTCTTAACTGACTTATCTTAAATAAATTACCAGCTCCTGACTACTGTGTCATTTTCACCCAGAATAATGAAAATTGTATATGGACAAGTCAGAGTTAGATTGTTTTAAATTTTTCGCTAGCCCAGTACTCTCCTCCATCTCTATAGTTGTGTTTAGCACAGGGACCTAGAACGGATTATATTCTAATGTCCACAGCATAAAGAACTGTTCTGATCTACAATCAGGCTGGAGAAGGGAGCCCCACTGTCAAAGGCAGAGATGTTGTTAAAGGGAAAAGAACTAATATTCTGGACACTGCTTTAGGTATTGATGTCCCTCTCATATCCAGTATTCTAATTACTGAGTACAACATCTCTTTTTTGTTCTTTGCAGACAAGGCTTTATTATCTTAACTTTCCATTTGTCATAACTTTTTCAGAAGGATACCCCCAGACGGGGAAAGGCTTAGAAAACTGTCACAGAAAAGATTTTGAGAAATATCTAAAACATCAGATTAGGAATGATTTCCAAATATTCTCCTTAAATAATGTCTACTAAAAATGCCCCCCTTCTCTCTCTCTCTATATATATATATATATACTTATTAACATTTTATTTATTTGTCAGAGAGAAAGAACCAGTGAACACAAGCAGGGGGAGCAGCAGAGGGAGAAGCAGGCTTCCTGCTGAGCAGGGAGCCCAATGTGAGACTCGATCCCAGGACCCTGAGATCATGACCTGAGCTGAAGACAGCCGCTTAACCAACTGAGCCAGCCAGGCGTCCCCCATTAAGAATGCCTTTATATTTCAACAAAGGATGCTGGGATACCTGGACATTCACATGCAAGAAAGTAGAACTGCTGACAAGGATGTGGGGACATGGAACCCCTGTAAGTCACTCTGGTGGGAATGTAAATGGTGCAGCCGCTTTGGAAAACAGTCTGGCTGTTCTTCAAGAGTTAGTTAAACACAAGGTTACCGTTGGACTCTGGAATTCTACTCCTAGGTATATTTCAAGGGAAATGAAAACAGGCCTATAGAAAAACTTGCACATGCTTGTTCAAAGCAGCATTATTCATACTAGCTGAACAGCAGAAACAACCCAAGTGTCTGTCAATGATAATGGAGTACAAATGTGGTTTATGCAGACAAGGGGGTATTACTCAGCCATAAAACAAAGTGCTAATACATGCGATAATGTGGATGAATCTTGAAAACATTGTACATGGAAGCCCAGAATAAGCAAGTTATTAGAGAAATAAAGTAGATTAGTGGCTGGTGGGTACAGGGCGAGGGAAGAGTGGGGAGTGACTGCTAACGGGAAGAAGGTTTCTTATTGGGGTGATGAAAATGTTCTCCAATTAGACAGTGATGATGGCCACACTACAGGTCTAAAACTTAGCACTGTGCTGTTTTCTTTAAGTAGGTGAATTATATAGTATGCTCAATAAAGCTATTTTTAAAATGCATTTACAAATTAAAATACTTCAGTTTTCACCTGGAAAAAATGGGAAGGCAGTCTGTGCTATTATGTGTATTTCTTTCAAGTGTCTTTTTCGTATTTATTGAGGACCAGAACTCTGCTGGATTTTGGAGAGAACTTCATATTGATTTGATCCTAATACACTTAATTTCTTAAGTCTGGCATTAAAAGCAGTAACACTGAAGAACACATGCAGACTCTTTTTCATTTAGAAATTTGAGCAAGTAATTATTATGTACAAGAACGCCACAAACCATCTTTTTGCATCAGGTGTCATGTTCTTACCAAAGACTTGAAAGCCTAGTACGCATGTATATGTTGTCCAATCGGTGTCCTTACAATCTGATCGATTCCTGATTAGTTTGCAGCCACTTGTAATGTCCCCTTTAAATTCAGAAACAGGAAATATAATCATAGTGCCTCTGTATAAATGTATTTGAAAGCGTATCTTGATTCAAAGTAGCTATATGTTTATAGAATTACAATCCATACACTGAAAAACATTAAGATACATTTAAAAATGAAGAAAAAGTGTTCCCTTTAACAGGGTTTATAAAACTATAAAATTGCTCCCCACTGAAATTGTTCTTCTTTCTTTAAACATAAATGCCCATGCATTATATTCTTTCCTCTCTCCAGGAAAAGTTAAATACAAAGCCATATTAGAGCAGCAATCCCCCTGAGTAATTTCTTAGGACTACATGTCGACATATATAAGTTTATTCCTTACTTTCTTGGCAAAGTGAACCACAGTTGCAATTTTCATTCCTTAGCTCAGAGTAACATATTGTCAAGTCAGAGAGTCCATATGCACTCTCCGCACAATTCAAATTCTGCAAAGCCTATTCATTTGTGCCCCTGACAGACATGTCTCAGCTGGATGATCATTCATACTTACAGTACAGTATCTCATAGTCTCCTGAGTTAGACATTATATACTTGTTGTCTGGGGACCAGTCAAGGTGTGTGATATAGCTGGAATGTCCCTAGGGAATAACAGATCCAGTATTATAAAGCATTTAGTGTTCTGAATAATGAACAGTTTAGAGCCAACCGGTTTTCGGAGTAGCCATTCATCTGGAATTCCTAATGTATACAGAGGGGTATCCCAGCCTCTAGAACTGACCAGGGCTCACAGCAGGTCTTTAGTTCTTTTTCCCCCTATCCTGTTGGAATTGAAGATGGAGGTATGCAAAGATACCAAGTGATACCTGAAGAGTTCTAGGAAAACTCTGGAATGAGGGCACCGATTTTGGCTCAGGTCATGATGTCAGAGTCATGGGATCAAGCCCTGTGTAGGGCTCTGTGCTCAGAGTGGAGTGTGCTTGTCCCTCTCCTCTGCTCCTCCACCCACGCTCGCGTTCTCTCTCTAAAATAAATAAAATCTTAAGAAAAACAAAACAACTCTGGAACGCAAGTGCAAACATTAAGTACCTGGCACTTGGGAGTATCCTTGCTTGCCCTTCCACCCAGACAGCAACAACAAGCACCTACTTCCTGTGTCAGACTTCCAAGAAAGAGGAGTCTCTCAGGCTTGTGCCTTAAAGGACACTTCAAAGATCACCTACCCTGGGGGCCTTTTTCAAGTCACTGGTGTCCCTTTCAGAAGGACTTAGTTTTCAAGAACGAAGTAAGGGGTCAGAGCACAGTTTTCCTGGGCTGCTTCGCATCCACGGTACACCCCAGAGGCTGGGGAATACGGCACAGATACATGGGCATGGGGAGGTCTCCTAGAGAAACTCTTATCCCCAAAGAATATTTCTGGGGAAAAGTTACCCAACAAGTACTTCTTAACAGCTGGATCAAATATGACCATCTGACTCATTGAAACATTCCTTAAACAGGAGACACGATCTTTTTCTGCTCTAGTTTTTACTAACACTGGGAATTAAGAAAAAAAAAAAAACACCTACTAAATGCTTTGTTTTATTGACTTTCTATGTTAAGCATTTGATGATTTCCAAGATAAATCATGCACAGGTCTTAATGGTGGCACAATGACACTCAATGACACTTTTATCTCCTATAATCTGTGGTAAAGATGATTTCCATTGTACTTTTTGAATTAGTAGCTTTCTGCACACATTTTTTTTAATTAAAAAATTAAAAGTACCTTAGGTGCAGTTTCTAACGATTCAAAGTATTCTAATTATTCCATTATGGGGCACCTGGGTGGCTCAGAGGGTTAAGCCTCTGCCTTCAGCTCAGGTCATTATCTCAGGGTCCTGGGATGGAGGACCTGCTCAGCAGGGAGCCTGCTTCCTCCTCTCTCTCTGCCTGCCTCTCTGCCTACTTGTGATCTCTCTCTCTGTCAAATAAATAAATAAAAAATCTTAAAAAATATTTAATTACTCCATTATCTTTCTGAAGTCTAATGATACCTCTCTGGAACTATGATCTCCTCCATAGTGCTGTATGGTAAATATATTTATACATTTAAATAAATTTAAGTGCTGTGAATTTGAGAACTGTGAAGGTCCTGAAATCACCAGAGATTAGGAGTTATACTAGAAAACATGTTGTGGATCACTTGCTAGGCAAAATGGAGACCTACCAACTTCACAAGAAATCAAGTTTCAAAGCCAGAAGGACAGTAACATATGTTACTGGATATTTTCTGAATCTGGCAGAAGGATGAGGTCCACACAAATCGTTTCCATGGTATGCACGAGTCTGATGAAGCCTGGCTCTGGCATTAGAACCCGTGCCTTTCAAATAAAAAATCTGGCTACATTCATTAAGTATATTAACAGATTAATCAGGCAAAGTGCCATCCTCCAAGAAGCATTCACACTAATGTAGAAATATTTAAAAATATCATCTGGGACTCTATAAAAAGGTTTTAATAACATTAATAACATTATTTAGGAGAGCAGCAGAAGCACTGTATGTATACATAATATTCATATAGTTCCATCTGTATTGGACACAGAACATATTTAGAAGGTAAATGAGTATAAGGTATTCTCAGAAAGACCTCCTGAGTAGCAAAAGTATCCAATAAGAAAAGACCTTGGGGAAGTTACCAATTCATACTGGAAAAACGAACTGAGTATTTTTTCCCTGGTATGGATTTCAGTAACTAAGCAAAGAGATTAAATGTGACTATTTGGGGTCTATAATGTTACCTTCCCAGACATCTCCCTGGAGTGTCCTTGCCCTGCCCAACTCACAGGCCACAGAAGGTACATGCATCCTGTGAGAGAAGGTAGCTTCACAATGCACCCCAAGGGCATAGACACAGTTGGGAGCAAAATCTAGTATACATCCTTGAAAAGAAACAGTAAATTACTCTAAGCTGACACTTTCATTACTATTATTAAATAATCAGAGTAACAGAAAATACTACTCTGAAAAAAAAGTCAAATATTTTACCTAAATCTTTGTCAACTACAGGATCATCTACATCAGTGGTTTGCAACTCTGTTATATATTAAAATTACATGAAGAGTTTTTTTTTTTTTTTAAGTACCAAGGCCTAGAGTTAAGGATCTAACCTTTTCCCTAAGTAGGGATTCAGGTGTGACTTCCTCTACCCCCTGCCATCTACAGCAGTGCTGTGCATGGAACTTTCTGAAGTAATGAAAGTGTTGTGTATGTACACAATCCCATTCAACAGCAACGAGCCACCTGGGGCTTCTGAGTACCTGAAATGTGGCTAGTGCTCCCAGGGAACTGCACTGTTATTAATTTCATGAAGAGAAAGTTCTGGTTAGTAGCTGTGATGCTGGAAAACACAGGTACAGAACAGTGCATTCATACTCTACTGATCTTTATTATCTAGATTTCCATATAAACAGAGATCTGTTTCTAGACTCTTTTCTGTTCATTTAGTCTATTTGCCTATTACTAGTCAACTGTGATAACTTTATGGTATGTGGAAAATTTTCAGATGAACTTTAGAACCATTTTATCAATGTTGAAAACTTAAGTAAAACTACATCAATAGAAACACATTATGTCTATTTTTTCAGCCATGTTTCCTACGCTTTACTTGCTAGGTTTATTCTCAAAACATCTAGTTTTTGTTGCTTTTGAGAACAGGATTCCCCACCCCCCCCATAATCATGTTTCTTTTTTAAAAATTTTATTTATTCGAGAGCACGAGCGCAGAAAGCAGGGGGAGGGAGAGGCAGAGGGAGAAGCAGGTTCCCCACTGAGCAGGGAGGCTGACCTGGGGCTCCATCCCAGGATCCTGAGATCATGACCCGGGCTGAAGGCAGAGGCTTAACAGACACTTAACCACTTAACTGACTGAGCTATCCAGGTGCCCCCCACCCCCAAATCACGTTTCGGATGTGCTTTTGCTGGTTCAAGGGAAAGCTTTCATTCATATATATATATATAAAGCTTTCATATATTTTATATATAGTCTCTACATACCATATTGGGGCTCAGACTCAACAACTTGGAGGTCAAGAGTTGCTTTCTCTTTCAACTGAGCCAGCCAGGTGCCCCCAGGGAAAGCTATTAGTGTACTGAATGGCTGCCTATTCAATCCACATTCTGCCCACTTCCGTGAAGGGCTCAGCTGAAACACTGGATTTCTCAACCCCTTCTGCAGCTAGGAGTGCCAGAAATCACTGAGTGGGGCTTCCGGGGAAACTTTAATAAGAGAATGGACTTAGGAGGAGGAGTACCTTTCCCCATTCTGATGCTTTCCTCCTGGAACTAGGATCTGATAACCAGAGAATGACAGAATATAAAGAAAGATTTTCAGTCTCTGATGACTTCTGCTTAAATAAGAACACATCCCTCATTTTTTTTTTTTTCTTTAAGTCACCAGGTGCTGCATATATCCTGTTACAGTAACAATGAATCCTAATGCCTTAGTGAGATACTGGATTAGTTTTATGGATTAAGTTTCTTGGAGATTTCTAAGCAGACGGGTTAAGACTATTTTCTTTTTGATGTGTATTTTCAATTTTGGTAATCTGGGCAAAAAGGACACTTACTTTTACCAGCACTTCTTTTCTATCCTAACAGACTCTGAAACAGTACATCATGGCAACTTCAATATACTTCATTTCCTATGCTACCATCTCAGAGCAGCAGTATTAAAAAGAACATAGGAATTTGAGTCAAACAGAAAGCCAATATGTTGGCACTCAGGTGCAGAATAAAATCATCTTAATCCTACTGCAAGCAGAGTAGAAACTTTAGGTCAATCAGAACATTTAAACTCTTTCAAGGAAAATACACAATTATCCACAATTAGAAAACTCTTCTTCAACTTTCACAGGTTCATATTAAGTGCTGAAAAACACCCCTAAATACAACCCAGGGCTCATCTAGTTACTGAGAACAATGCTGCTGCTGCTGGTACCAACACTGAGCAGAGAATGTTCTATGCATGGTCAACTCTGAATCTCCCAGCAGCCTGCATGAGGGTGTCCACTAAGCAGATGAGCAAGTCCAGGGGGCAGAGAGAGGTTTCATAACTTTTCTGAGGTCATATCACAAAGAAATGGTGGAGCCAGAGTTTAAGTCAGGTCAGAGAGCACAGCATTTAATTCATGCTTATCTTTTCCTCCTTTCTCTAACACTGAAGAAAAGCAGAAGGTAATTTCAAAGTAGCACTTTAAGAAAAGGAATTTACAAGTAACCAAGGACTTTTTCAGTACATTTTGAAAATAGCACAGGAAAAGCTAAGATAAAGAAACTACAAAACTTCACAATCCTCAACTCACATTACTCAAGGATATTTCAGATAACCAACCAGCAGTCTTCAAAGTCTTTTTAGCTATAAAATCTTTCTTAGACATTAAATATTGCAAGAAAAGCCCAATATGCAAAGCAAAGAAAATCATATCCATACCAGCCTAGCCTAGCCCCCACCCCAACCTTAGGGCTTTGGAGGAGACAAGTTAAAAAGAGCTCCAGAATCCAAAGCCTTTTTTATAAACTTTTTTATAGAAACAGTTATAATATCAAACTGCTTAGGGGTGCTTCGGTGGCTCAGTCACTTCGGCACTGGACTCCTGGTTTCAGCCCAGTTCATCTCATAGTCATGTGATCAAGTCCCATGCTCAGCACTGAGTCCGCTTGAGATTCTTTCCCTCTGTCTCTCCCCCCACTGACTGCATGCACTCTTTCTCAAAAATAAACTGCTTACACACAGTCAATACATGATACAACCGTGAACCCCTGAATCCTACAATTTAATCAAACCACTTTTTCTAATATGTACTAAACACTAAGATGGATGTTCTTATGGGAAGTAAAAGAGAAAAGATTATTTTAAATTATATGGTCTAATTAAGAGGCAGAAAATGCCACAGATCTGGTAAAGCAGGCTTGGGGTGTGTGTTTGAGGGAATGCAGAAAACCCAGGGGCAGCCCGCAGACAGTGTGCTCCCAGGGGCACACATGGGAAGTGAGAGGGCAAAGCCTGAATGAAAGGCTGCCACAAACAGTATAGAGGGATGACTCCATTCTCTCTTCCTCTCTAACTCCCAGCCCACCCGGAGAGGTCAGGTTTGTGAGGAGCAGATTACTTCTTGGAAGATCACTGGGGTTCGTTCAAAGAGGTCTGGGACCACGTGTATAAACAAACTTGAGGTGTTTGAGGTTGCTAGCTAACAGCAAGTAAATTCAATGACTGGGAGAGCAAGTTCTGTGTGTTTACACAAATTGCAGTGGCTGTTCCCCGGGGACCTCGGAAAGTTAAACTTTACCATCAACATAGAATAAGTCAAAGCAGAAAAAGGCCAAGAAGTAAGAGTCCAAGGCCCACAAGAATAGAGTACAACCTGACTGCATGTAAAAATCTGTCCAAAGATAGTGTTATTCAGGTGGGTTGTCACCAAGGAGTCACAGAGGCAAACGTGGACAGTACCCACCTAATGTCTTGGGTAGAGGGACCCTGAAGACCAGTCCCAGCGGCAGCTACTGATCTACTGTGTATGTAGATGCCAAGCTTGCTCACCTCCTGATTACACTCTGGTTTCACATGCGTATTTTTGCCTGAAGGGAAGTAATGGCTGGAAGATGGGCATGTCCTGTCCCCGTGGCATTTATATACCTTATTTTAAATGAATAAACTAGCATTCTGATTCTGAGTTGGTTTCCTGAGGCTTGCTTATAAAGAGAAAACCTGATTGGCCAGAAGAAACTAGGATTCAATCCCTTACCAGTTACAACTTTTAGAAATTGGTATTTTATACAACAGCTTTGGAGAACTTGCATGATGTAAGTCCATTTCTCTAAAATGGATCTTGTTTTGTTTCTTAGCTTATGACTGTGAGCAAGACCGTGGCCTGTAACAATCTTGTCAAGCATGCCTCTCGTTTGTTTTCTTGGGTACCAGTCATCATCTCAACTGACATTTGCACATAAAATGATGCCACAAAGAGGGACAGGCTCTAGCTGCTTGGTTAATTTATTAAAGGGACATTTTCTAAAGTTCTAAATATGCTTCTGTAGCTATGGTGGTTACTTAAATATTGACTAGTACTAAAGTAGAAAACAGCATTTGTATTTGCAACTGAGAATAGTTCCTAATCTTCACAACAATCCTACTATATAGGATGGATATATATATATATATCTCAATTTTAAGATAATAAAATTAAGACTCAAAGAAGTTAATTAACTTGTCTAAAGTCTCAATCTAGTAAGTGGCAAAACCAGCATTTGGTCTGTTCTGTCTGTCCTATACCCTAGCAGACAAGAGATCAAAAGTTAACATGAAACTCTAAGACCAGCTGGTGGAAGCAGACAGCAAGGAGAAGTGACAGCTGGAAGCGAAGCACAGAACATTAGGTAATTAGAAAAGCAGAGTAGCTGAGCCTTTCATTATAGCCTCCAATAGTACTATCAACTTCAACAGTAGCTAAGGATATCTCAAAATACTACTTTCAAATGCTTTAAAGATAAAAGCTGCTTAACTGGAGAAGACCAAGTCTCATGCAATTGCTAGACTTGCCATTTCTCAACACTTCTGAGTCATTCTCATTATCTTGTGTCAGCCACTGCGGTTTCCTTTCTGGACCAGTTGTACCAAAAGAGCGCAGGGCAGTGAGATACATACCGAAAAATCTGGGGCCTTCACATTACACTGGAAAGTCTGCTCTACTCAAAGAGGAGTCAGCCCTAGATCTGCCACCATGTCAGATGTGACCAAGGACTCCACATCAGTAAAATAAGAGCTGGGTCAACTGTGTGCTACAGGGCTACCTGTGAAATTTTATGATTCCACAAGATTAAATTTTAATTGATCTACTCTTGTTTATTAAGACATAAACTTTTTTAAAAAGGTTGAGGTAAAAAATTAAGAAAAACTTGGTGCCTGGTAGGGTAAACTTCAGTAACCTGAAAATTCCTTTCAGTGGAACATTTCATTTGCTCATGTGGTAACAATGAGGCATTACTGTACTATTCTGTATCACAAATATTATGATAATAAATCGATTAAAAAAGATTTCAGTAAGCTAATGGGTAAGGATTCATAATTGTTATCAAGGCAAAAAATGTTTTGGGGATAAATTCTAAAACTTTGATGTTGTAGATCAGCTGACAGGCTGGTTTTAGCCTATGGTACAAAACTCGTGCGCGTGCACATACGTGTGCACAAAGTAAATAAACAAGTCTCGTCTTTGAATGGTAAATGGCCTGAGTTTCGCTTATGTATGTATTTCTAAAGATTAATTCTTTTATTTATCCCCCTAAAACTATCTTGTGATCTGTGCTGCCACTAACCACTAATTCATCAAGTAATTTTATAAACCTTTTCTAACATAACACACCAAGCTACTTCATTTCTTATAAAAATAATGGTTAACACATATTGAGTACCTACTATTTACCAAGCACTATTCAGAGTATTTTATAGGGAGGGCGCCTGGGTGGTTCAGTGGGTTAAAGCCTCTGACTTCCGCTCAGGTCATGATCTCAGGGTCCTGGGATCGAGGCCCGCATCGGGCTCTCTGCTCAGCAGGGAGCCTGCTTCCTCCTCTCTCTCTGCCTGCCTCTCTCCTACTTGTGATCTCTCTCTGTCAAATAAATAAATAAAAATCCTTAAAAGAAAAAGTATTTTATAGGCATTAATTTTAATCCAGTGAAGTAGAAACTGCTGTTATCCTCACTTTACAGATGAGAAAACTGAAACAGATTTAAGTAACTTGCCTAAGGTCACACTAGCTTGTAAATGGTGAAATAAGAATTCAAATCCAGGTAGTCTGATCCCAAGTCAATACTCTTAACTACTATGCTATATTTCCTTTCTTGTCCTGCCTTCAGCTCAAACGCATACTTTTTGAGGACAAGGAATAAATCTTATATATATTCCTAGGGTCTAGAATATTTCTCAAGTTAGTAGAATGCATGCCATAAGGTAAGTACTCATTATGTCTACAGAATCGAATCAAGTCTACCTTACAATTGTAACAAAGTCAATCAGAACAATAAATTAAAGGAAATATGCTTCTGTTAACTTTCTTAATGCAGGTAGATCTCCATATAGATTACTTTACTTTTAGTGGTAAAAGAGGTGATACTGGAAATTGCAGGGTGTTGGGGGTAGACAGGAATGTGGGTCACTGGGATTAAAAGTGAGATACCCTTTCATTTCTGACTCACTTCAATTTTCAGAAAGTGTTAGTCTAAGGGTTTCCTATGTTAACAGCTTTAAGACACTGCCTTAAAACTAGTCAGAAACAGATATTAAACTACCATCAAAAGAAGAGACATTTCTAAAGCATACAGGGAACTGCAATATTCTGCTGTGAAGTAACCTGTTTTCAGAGATTACAGTTTAAAGCAGTTAAGGATACAAAACAATGGATATATCAATGTAAAAATTTAACTTATTGCAAGTAAAAATTTCTAACAATTTTATGGATTAATTTATTTTACTTCAACTACTTACAGTGCACTTTCCATGTCTGCTATATTTTCTTCCATTTTCTGAGACTACATAGAGGTAAATAAAGTTGTCATGAGATCCTACAGCCAGGAGGGTGCCATCTAGAATGAGACAGGAAAAAGTGTTAACTAGAGAAACTTACTGACAGATTTGTTGCTATTTTATTGGGCCTGTACTAAATGAGTGATATTTTATAAATGTTAAATCGCACCCAATTTAATTTGGGTTTTTTTGGGAGGGGAGGCAAACCAAAAAAAACCTTTTACTTTTTTTTTTAATTAACATATAAGTATTATTTATTTTAGGGGTACAAGTGTGTGATTCATCAGTCTTACACAATTCATAGCACTCAAAACCATAGCACATGTCCAATGTCCAATACCCAGCCACCCCATCCCTCCTATCCCCCACCCCTCCAGGAACCCTCAGTTTGTTTCCTTGGATTAATAATCTCTTATGGTTTGTCTCCCTCTCTGGTTTCATCTTATTTCATTTTTTCCCTCCCTTTCCCTATGATCCTCTGTCTTGTTCCTCAAATTCCTCCTATGAGTAAAACCATATGATCATTGTCTTTTGTTATTTGGTATTTGATGAATGAATCCATCACTAAGCACACTTGAAAAATATGGCCGTCTAGTACAGTCATTTCTTGGAGATACTCACAGGTTGTGGACTCTAGGCTCATCTCCGAGTTAGCTACAAATTGGCTCCAGGGAAGTTAACCTGCTCTTATGGGTCTAAGTACATAGTACTCATAAGCTGATTGTTCAATTGCTCATTTCAGCTGAGCACATATGACTCTCCAATTTGGGAAGGGACTATGTTCTCTTTTATAGTCTCTTCTATTGTTCTTACCATAGAACAGACCATCAATAAAGTCCAACTGATCTTTGGATTTTAATTGCTACATTTGTAGTAATTTGCTAGCATAGTACTAAAAAAGCCAAGCCAAACAGAAAACCTTTTCTGCTTTAACGTAACTTGTCAGGCTTATAGCCTGAGCAAATACTCTTCTTTCCATGTTTAACTCAGAGAACAGTATTCTGCATTTCCTTTTAAAGAACTCAGAAACAATCAAAAAGAGCCTTTGGATCCCACACTGATCTACTGGAAATTTTTTTTTTTTTTTAAGATTTTATTTATTTATTTGACAGAGAAACACAGCTAGAGAGGGAACACAAGCAGGGGGAATGAGAGAGGGAGAAGCAGGCTTCCCGCGGAGCGGGGAGCCCGATGTGGGGCTCGATCTTGGGTCTCCGGGATCATGACCTGAGCCGAAAGCAGTCGCTTAACCAACTGAGCCACCCAGGCGCCCCTGGAATATATTTTAATATATAAGCAGATGTCACACCAACTCCAGGGAAGAATGGTATGAATCAAAACTATATTAATAATGGGAAAAGGGAATGGGAAATATTATGGAAACATAATTAACATTTTGAATAAAGTATAAAGAATTATTCAAACAAGGCCAAATGAATTTATCATTTTTTTTTTTTCAAGATTTTATTTATTTATTTGACACAGAGAGAGATCACAAGTAGGCAGAGAGGCAGGCAGAGAGAGAGGAGGAAGCAGGCTCCTTGCTGAGCAGAGAGCCCGATGTGGGCCTCCATCCCAGGACCCTGAGATCATGACCTGAGCGGAAGGCAGAGGCTTTAACCCACTGAGCCACCCAGATGCCTAAATTTATCAAATTCTTATGAGTTGCTGAGTAGTTTATCTAATTAACAAAATTAATGACTATGTATCCAGTAATACAACTAGATTTTAAAGAACTTGAACAGCCTATGTTATATATAATGAATATTATATATAATGAATATAATGAATACATATAATAAATAATGACTATTACTATAATATATATCTTCTTACATATAAAAAAAATTGCTGGGGCGCCTGGGTGGCTCAGTTGGTTAAGCGACTGCCTTTGGCTCAGGTCATGATCCCGGAGACCCGGGATCGAGCCCCACATCGGGCTCCCTGCTCAGCAGGAAGCCTGCTTCTCCCTCTCTCACTCCCCCTGCTTGTGTTCCCTCTCTAGCTGTGTTTCCCTCTGTCAAATAAATAAAATCTTAAAAAAAAAAAAATTGCTAAGTAGATGTAACATTCGGCCTAATACCTATTCAAAATCCTAAGTATGTATAATTCCCCCCAAATGGGATTTGACTGTATCCGCTTTCAACTGCAAATGCAGTTGTAACAGTTCATTCTAAATTTGCTTGGTGATTTAGAATACTGTTTAACTTTAGACAATCTTTAGCAGTTTCCTGCAAGAGAATTTAATCTGATGTTGGGAGAAACATATTCAATAGTTAACAAGTTTAGAGAGTAATGAAAAAAAGTAGTCAGCTTTAGTGGAAGTGAAAATATGCAATGACAGAAATGCTGTGAATGCCAGGATGGGGGTAAATCCGCCTACCTACTGAGTAGCGCATCACAGAGAGCTGTTCATTCCCATCTGTGTGGATAGAAACTAGATCTCTGGTTTCTGCATCCAGAACAAACCACCTGTTAAGAAGATCAAAATTTTCTTCAGATATGAGCACTTGAAGAAAAAGAACGATTGCTTTTTCTCCCTTTAAAAAAAATTCAAGAAATTTTAATAATGCCCTTAAACATCACGTTTCCATCATCCATTGAAGGATAAATTCATTTTGTAAAATGTTGCTAAATACAATGTATATATATGTGGGCCTAGGCATGTTCTCATTTCTATTTAGGTATTCACTCAATGCCAACTGGGTCTCTCTGCTAGGTAGCATCTAAACAGAAAGTTAAGATGACAGGATCAGTGTTCTTGAAGATTAAACTAGAGATGGGGAAAAAGAAATGAGTCAATTGAAACAAAGGGCAATTAAGGGCCAATCTCAGTGATGGTGACCATATACAATAAAGGAGGTCACAGAAGGGAAATGAATAATAGAAGACACAGAAAAACCTTTTAGGAAGGACAGAGAACAGGTTGAGCTGAACACTGAGGGAAAGAGGTACAGGCGGTTCAGAGGCAGGAGGAATGAGAGCTGCACAGCTATGGGGATGGGAAGGATCATAGACAGTAGGAAGGTGGGACGGGAAAGCGAAGGCCCTTCACTTAGTGTGATTTCAAATGGACCAGCAGGGGGCACTCTGCCTCTCCAATGCCTCCACGTGGGCACACAGCTCTCAAGCTCTCAATTCTTTCAAAGATAGTTTCTAGTTCACATTTACAGGAAAAGTCAAAATGTAAAGGCCTTTTGAGAGGTAAAATAATAGTTAAATTCAATTATATAATAAATGACATGAAATATTTTTATAAGAACACTTGAAGGAGTGCATGGGTGGTGCAACTGTAAGCCTTCTCAGCGTTGAGAGATGGAGGCCCCCACTGGGTTCCCTGCTCAGAATGGAGTTTGCGTAACACTTTCCTCTCCCTCTTCCGTTGCCCACTGCCCCACCACTGTGCTCACTTGCTCTAAAATAAATAAATCTTTTTTTTTCTTTTTGAAGGGCACTTGAAGGGAGTCAGAAAAGCATGGCCAAATATGAGGTTCAAAGCAAAGACTGGCAACTGAGGACAACTACAGACTGGATAAGTGAGAGGAAGGCAGGTTATAAACAGCATACATAGCTGCTTGGGGGAGTTCAGAGTAGGACATGGCCTGGCTCAGATCAGTCACTAAATAAATATTGGGGGAATGACTAAACAAATATAAGTCTTGAACATGACAAAAACCCAAGTTTTAGGAATAATAATAATTATTATGATTTTTAAAAGATTTTATCTATTTATTTGACAGAGACACAGTGAGAGAGGGAACACAAGCCAAGAGAGACGGACAGGGAGAAGCAGACTCTCCACTGAGCAGAGAGCCCAATGCGGGACCTGATCCCAGGACCCTGGGATCATGACCTGAGTGAAGGCAGACACTTAACGACTTAGCCACGCAGGCGCCCTTAGGAAGAATTACTTAATAATTCTTGCAGTGTGTAGGAAGAAGTGTTTGGTGTGGCAAGAACAGGACAAGACTAGTAAGCTTTATTTTTAAGATGGGAAAAAAATCTACCACTAAAATAAGCCAATAAAGAAATCATAATGAAAGATCCTTATAATTTTGAAGCTTTAAAACTAATACCTGGAAAGAGACCATTCCCCCTTCAGATCAAAAGATACATTATTTAGGGCACCTGCCTTCGGCTCAGGTCATGATCCCGGAGTCCCGGGATCGAGTCCTACATCGGGTTCCCTGCTTGGCAGGAAGCCTGCTTCTCCCTCTCTCACTCCCCCTGCTTGTGTTCCCTCTCTGTCAAATAAATAAAATCTTAAAAAAAAAAATTATTTAGGAGGGAGAAAATGGCATGAAAGAATTAAAAAAAAATTTAGTGATGTTGTTTACATGCCCTAGTGCATGCAAGGTAGAACATGAAAGATTAAAAGATGCCAACTCTTACCACGTATCAGTTAAATCCCACTCTAAATAAAAATATCCATAAGTGAATTTTAATAACTTGCGAGCTATGGGTTGAAACTTAAAGGTAGCTAGCTTAATTCATAAATTCTGTATTCTATTTCTATGTTGGTAGGAGAAAGGGCTTCTATGTGAATACTTGAGTTAAGGCTAATAGGAGGAAACTGGTACTCTGAAGCTCTACGCTGCATGTTTAGTGATCATTTCCATTTCACAAAGTGTGTTATGTTATCGCAACTGGACAGTACTCACAGATTATAGGTTTCTTCTGAGAATGTAAATTATTATTATTTTTTAAAGATTTTATTTATTTGACAGAGAGAAACACAGCCAGAGAGGGAACACAAGCAGGGGGAGAAGCAGGCTTCCCGCCGAGCAGGGAGCCCGATGTGGGACTCGATCCCGGGTCTCCGGGATCATGACCTGAGCTGAAGGCAGTCGCTCAACCAACTGAGCCACCCAGGCACCCCTGAGAATGTAAATTATTAATTGATTTTTATGGCTACCACTGTTAAACTTCTCTGAGCCAAGAAACAGCAAAGCTGATGCCAAGTGAAGTGCCTTTTCAGAATATTCCAACCCAGACTGATCAGACAGGCCTAAAGAACAATGAGATACAGTGCCACTCTGTAGGTATCAGATGTCAAGTTTTTAATGAATTTATGGAAACTTTTTTATCTTAGGCATTTGAAAAATTACCATTTTTTATCTGGAGAGCCCCAACTACTGCTCCCCCTAGCTCCAAACTACCATTTTAAGACTGTTTCCAAGTCAATTTAATCTTCCTAGGAAAATTACAAATGATTTTCTCTTTGGAAATTCCCTTAAAAAGTAGTAAACAGAACAAAACGTACAATAAACCCCAGAATGTCTGCTGGTGTAACATGTAGAAACCTAAAACTGAGTTATTGACTGATTAGAGATGATAGCTATCAAAAAAAACCCTCCAAAAAATGAAACCTGCCTACTTTTTCTACTTCTTTATTTACCAGAGGTTAATTATCCTACTTTAATCAAGTAATTTTTAATAATAATTCAATAACTTTGTTAGAAAAAGTACCTAACTTCTATAGGGACCCCAGCAATAATTTTAAAGTTCCCACCCTTTCCACTGCAGGAATTATGTTCTAGCTTCAGAAAAGACTTCTGGGCTCAGGACCTCTGTCTCTAGCAAAGGGAAATTTTGATAAATAAATGTTTAAGTTTCACGGTGTTGAACCATATTCTTATTTGAGTCCAGAGTATATACACTGGAACCAAGCTTCTGCTTTACGATAATCTGGAATCATTATCAGGCTTTACATGACCTAAAGGACTTCACGCATCCTTCTAAATGTAATTGCTCAGTAACACAGAGGGGATATCTTTGATGATATATTTATAAATTATATATAATTATATATATCATATTATATATAAATTACTCTGACTTGTTGGTCACGTACCAAAGCCTAGTACCATCATTTATCTTGGTGGTAAGAAAAGAATCAAGATTTTAGAGATGGAAAGTATAATATTTTAAAGTCCCTAAATGAATATATACATGTTTATGAATTTAAAAATATTCATCATAATATAAAGTATGTCCTCTGGGTGGCAAGTTTGTAACCTCCCCCCCCACCCACCACCTGCCCTGTGCCATCCCCCTCCTTCTTTATGATCATCTACTTGTAAGAAAAGGAATAATTTATATCAGAAAAATGTTAAGTCAAAACAGGGGGAAGAGAAGCCTAATTCAACCAACCCTCTTATTTTACAAGTAAAAACAATGAAATGCTCCAATTTCAAAACATCTGACCAGTCATCAACCAAGTAGTTAGTTCAGAGCTTCTGGCTCTTGGCGCTTTTCACTAATATCACACAAAGGAAGTGTATGATTCCATAGAAAGTGCTCTTCCCAGGTCTTTGAGATACATTAACATTTAGGAATCAAGAGAAAAAAGGAGTCAGCTAAGTAGGCAGAAGACGAATTTATAATCTAACTGGGGAGAAAGAGTGAGTTTATAAAGTGGTAAACAATTCAAAGTTATAAGGATTATCCAAGTTATAAGGATTATGAAGTCTCAGAGCAGGGAGTAATCGCAGAGGAGATGGGTGGTCTAGGATTTCATCACATCAAATGTGGCAAGGAATAAACAGGTAGAGAGCAGTAGACAAGAAACTACAAAAAGTGTTGGCATTTATATAAAGGATAACAACTTGACCATTCTAGCCGAAGTGGTGAGGGAAAGATTTTTAATGAGCTTTTAAAGGCCAGGCAAACAAGTCTGGATTCTACTGTTTAGGTATCAGGAAGAATTTAGTAATGTGCTAATCCAGTTAGCTCATAGTTTCCCACATTTGCTCAATCTATTCCTCCTGCTTAATATGAACTCCTCACTCTTCACTGCTTCTTCAAGATCCAAGAACTTCAAGGCAGGACCAATCCCTCCTCTGTGAAGCGTTCTCTGACCACTCAAACTCACTGTAATTTATCTGTTGATCTTTAAGCATTAGTGACTGTTCAATATTACACTACTAATAGGATATGTTCTTTATCTCTTTATGTAGTATCAATTAGGTTATAATCTACTTGGGGTTGGGACCAAGTCTCATATTTCTTTGTGCTACCCACTGCATCTAGTTCAGTGCTTTAAAAGTTGCTGGAACTCAGTAAGCATCTGAAGAGTGACTCAGAACTAGACTTGAATGTAACAAGGCAGAACTCAGGGAGATTCATGCTGAAGGAGTTCAATGATGCTGTGCACAATGGGAAATGAGCTCAGGAGTACCCGTGGGCCAAGTTAACACCAAATTATAGAGGGAAAAAGCTATTCTTTTCTAATTAGAAGCTTTCTCTTTTAATTATGTAAAGAAAAGTCTCAGCTAATGCTAGTATGTCTTTGATTACTACCCCTTTTGAACAATAGGAGCATTTCTTAGACCCAAAATTTTACAGTCAACAGTACTTTAGCTACACTGCTGGCTTGCTTTAGTGACAGTCACCATCAAAACTGAGGAGTTGAGCCGTATCACTTAGCTCTCTCCAGGTCTAAGATTTTATGATTCCATGTCAACAACTAAATTCTTTACCCACCCCATTCACCAAGGCTCACTTTCCCGGCCTAGTTCCTTGTCAAAGCTGTCACTATCACTGCAGACTAGAAACTTTGGGATCTTTTTTGAAGTCACCTCTCTCACTCTGTCCACTCCCCTTTCCATCCATATATGCTATATAGATTATGTTCTATAACCTGACTTGATTTTATGGATTTCTTTCTTTGAAATAATTCCCAACTTTAATCCTTGCTTTTTATTATCAATTGCTTCAGGTCTACTGATTTCTCTAATTTCAGGTGTCTATCCTCCATTTACCAGCCTATAAAATGGCAAAAACTCTGTTGGTTTGGAAACAGAACTGGGTCCAAATAAGACCAGAGTAAAGTCCTATGTAAGATGCTTGGAAAATTCTGTCTGAGTTGATATAGACCTGATATCCTGATGAGATGGTAAATATATCTGGTTCCTCCAAGGTCTGGGGGTCGTATATAGAAGAAGTGCCTTTAGGGAAACTGGTTTCAAAAAATTGGAAGGGGAAGGATGATCAACTGGGGTCTTGGAAAAATCAAACAATGCATTTTTAACAATTCAGAGATAATAAACTTTTAAAATTCATAGCAGTTAAGATTTATACATATTGTTAGCTTTATGAAAAACTTTAAATCCCATCAAGACGCCCGTATTTTAAAAAATAAGATGACGTGGTAAATATACAATGGAATATTAATCTGCCATAAAAAAGAATGAGATCTTGCTATTTGCAACAACACGGATGGACCTAGAGGACATAAAGCTAAGTGAAACAAATCAGAGGAAGACAAATACCGTAAGTTCACTCAAGGGGAATTTAAGAAACAAAGAAAAAAAAAAAGAGACAGACTCTTCAATACCGAGAACTGGTGGTTTTCAAAGGGGTGGGGTGAAACAGATAAAGAAGATCAAGAGTACACTTATCTTGATGAGCACCAAGTAATATATAGAATTACTGAATCATTACGATGTACACCTAAAACTGATAACATTGTATGTTAATTGTACTTGATTAAAAAAATGAGAGGTTGTATTTGAAAATCACAGATGAGGTATGGTGCCTAAGTGTTTATTATTAATTAAATGATTTATAGTTATTGGTTTGATAGATCTAAGATTTTGGTAACTAATGATTAACAATTACTAGTACGTACTAACTTTTATCCACTTATATGCTCATTACCCTGATACCAAAACCAGGCAAAGGCGTCACATGAAAACTATAGACCAATATCCTTTATGACTATAGATACAAAAAATTTTTTTTTAAGATTTTATTTTTATTACTTATTTGACAAAGACACAGCGAGAGAGGGAACACAAGCAGGGGGAGTGGGAGAGGGAGAAACAGGTTTCCCGCTGATCAGAGAGCCTGATGGGGGGCTTGATCCCAAGACCTGGGACCATGACCTGAGCTGAAGGCAGATGCTTAACAACTGAGCCACCTAGGAGGCCCCTAGGTGCAAAAATCTTCAGCAAAATATGAACAAACTGAATCCAGCAACATATAAAACATACATACCATGACCAAGTAGGATATACCTCAATTAACACAAGGTTAACATCTTAAAAATAACTATTCCATATTAATAAAGGACAAAAACATGTTATCTTTTTTTTTTTTTTTAAAGATTTTATTTATGTATTTGACAGAGAAGAAACACAGTGAGCCTGATGCGGGGCTCGATCCCAGGTCTCCCGGATCATGACTTGAGCCGAAGGCAGTTGCTTAACCAACTGAGCCACCCAGGCGCCCCAACATGTTATCTTAATAGACCAAAAAAGGACTGGATTTGACAAAATCCAAAACCGTTTCATGATTAAAAATTCTCAATGAACTGGGGTGCCTGAGTGGCTCAGTTGGTTAAGAGACTGCCTTTGGCTCAGGTCATGACCCCAGAGTCCCGGGATGGAGCCCAATGGGCTCCGTGCTCGGCAGGAAGCCTGCCTCTCTCACTCCCCCTGCTTGTGTTCCCTCTCTGTCGAATAAACAAATAAATAAAATCTTAAAAAAAAAAATTCTCAACAAACTAAGAATAGAAGGAAAATTCTTCAACATGACAAGTGGCATCTATGAAAAACCTACAAGTAATATTATATTTAGTAGTGAAAGCCTTTCCTTCTAAGAGAACAAGATAAGGATGACCATCTTCCCACTTCTATTAAGTATTGTACTCGAGGTTCTTCTATTTAGGACAATTAGATAAGGGAAACAAAGCAGCATTCCAATTGGAAAGAAAAGTTTGTAGATTACATGGTCTTGCCTTTAGAAAATCCTAAGGAGTCCACTAAAAAACTATTAGAAGAAATGAGTTTAGCAAAGTTGCAAGATACAAGATCAACAGATGAGAAGCAGCTGTATTTATATACAGCAACAATAAATACTCTGTAAAATGGTATCGGGAGAATTAAATACTCAGGTACAAATTTAACAGATGTGAAAATCTGTACCCTAAAAACTAAGAACACCTTGAAAAAGAAAAACAAAGCTGGAGGCATCACAATTCTCAACTTCAAGTTATATTACAAAGCTGTAGTGATCAAAACGGTATGGTACTGGCACCAAAACAGACATACAGATTAATGGAATAGAACAGAAAAAATGAGAAATAAATCTGTAACACTATGGTCAATTAAGCCTTGACAAAGCTGGAAAAGCTATCCAATGGGAATAAGTCTTTTCAACAAATGGTGAGAAAACTGGACAGCTGCATGCAGAAGAATGAAACTGGACCACTTTCTTACACCAAATACAAAAATTATTTCAAAACGGATTAAAGACCAAAGTCTGAGACTTGAAATCATAAAAATCTTAGAGGAGAACAGAGGCAGTAACCTCTGACATAAGCCATTGCAATTTCTTTCTAGATGTGTATCCTAAGGCAAGGGAAACAAAAGCAAATATATACTAGTGGGACTTCATCAAAATAAAAAGCTTCTGCACAGCAAAGGAAACAATCAACAAAACTAAAAGCCTTTGAAATGGAGAAGATACCTGCAAATAACATATTTGATAAACGGTTAGTATCCAAAATCTATAGAGAACTTGTAAAACTTAACTCAAAAAGTGATGCTCAACATCACTTATCATTGCAGAAATACAAATCAAAAGCAAAATGAATTATCACCTTACACCTGTCAGAATCGCTAAAATCAACAATGTTAAGAACACGTGTTGGTAAGGATATGGAGAAAGGGAAATTCTTTACACTGTTAGTGGGACTGAAAACTGGTACAACCACTCTGGGAAACAGTATGGCGATTCCTCAAAAATTTAATAGAACTACCCTATGATTCAGCAACTGCCCTACTAGGTATTTACCCAAAGAATACAAAAATACTAATTCAAAAGGATACATGCACTCCAATGTTTATAACAGCATTATCTACAATAGCCAAATTATGGAACAGCCTAAGTGTCCACTGACTGATGAACAGATAAAGATGTGGTGTACACACACACACACACGACTGTTACTTCGCCATAAAAAAACTGAAATCTCGTCATTTTACAACATGGGTGGAGCTGGGGAGTATTATGCTAGGTGAAATATGTCAATCAGATAAATACTGTATGATTTCACTCATGTCAATTTATTTTTTTAAAAAGATTTTATTTATTTATTTGACAGAGAGATCACAGGTAGGCAGAGAGGCAGACAGAGGGGGCAGAAGCAGTCTTTCTGCAGAGCAGAGAGCCCGATGTGGGGCTTGATCCCAAGACCCTGAGATCATGACCCAAGCTGAAGGCAGAGGCCCAACCTACTGAACCACCCAGGTGTCCCACTCATACGTCAATTTAAAAAACAAAACAGCAGGGCTCGTGGGTGGCTCATTTGGTTAAAAGTCTGCCTTTGGCTCAGGTCATGACCCCAGAGTCCCAGGATCAAGTCTCATGTCGGGCTCCCTGCTCAGTGGAAAGTCTGCTTCTCCCTCTGACCCTGCCCCATCTCATGCTCTCTCTCTCATAAACAAACAAATAAAATCTTTAAAAAAGAAAATAAACAAAACAGGGGCATCTGGGTGGCTCAGTCAAGTATCCAATTCTTGATCTCTGCTCAGACTATGATTTTGTTTATGATTATGATTAGTCCCACATGGTGAGTCAGCTTGGGATTCCCCCTCTTCCTCTGCCCCTCCCCTGGTTCATACATATGAGTGTGTACACTTTCTCTTTCAAATACATAAATAAATCTTTAAAAAGAAAAGGCAAAACAAATGAGCAAAGGGAAAAAAGAGAGGGGGCAAATGAAGAAACTCTAGAGAACAAACTGTTTTAAAAGAGGGAGGCCAGTGAGGGATGAATTAAGGAGTACACTTGTGATGGGTACTGGATGTAGTATGGAAGTGCTGAACCACTGAATTATATGCCTGAAACAAATATTACACTGTATGTTAACTACCTAAAATTTAAATAAAAACTACAAACATTTCTGAAAGAAACTGAAGATCTAAATAAGTGGAAAAAGATCTGTTCATAAACTGAAAGACTTAATACTGTTAAGATACTGACACTCCCCAAAATGATCTACTAAAAAGAATTCCCTATCAAAATGCCAGCTGGCTTCTTTGTAGAAACTGCCAAAACTAATCTTAAAATTCATGTGGAAATTCAAAGGATCCTGGATAGCCTAAACAACCTCAAAAAAGAGCAGAGTTGGAGGACTCACATTTTTCCACTTCTCAAAATTTACCACAAAGCTACAACAATCAAGGTTGTGATATTGCCAGAAGGATGGTAGAGTCCAGACAGAAACCAATATATTTATGGTCAATTGATCTTCGACAAGGGTATAAATACCATTCAGTGGGGGAAAATGGTGGTTAACAACTACATATCTACAATGCAAAGGAATGAAGTTGGGTACCTACCTCACACCATATACAAAGATTAACTCAAGATGCATCAAGAGACCCAAAAGTAAGAGCTAAAACTAAAAAATTCTTAGGGGAAAACGCAGTAATAAATCTTAATAACCAAGAAACAAGAGGAAGAATAGATAAATTGGACTATATAAAACTTTCAAATTTTTTGTCACAAATGGTATCATAAAGAAAGTGAAAAGACAACCCTTGGAATGAGAGAAAATATAAGCAAATCCTATCTGATAAGGTACTACCTCCAGAATATATGAAGAATCCTTACAACTCAACAATAAAAAGACAAATCAATTCAAAGATGGAACAAGATTTGAGTAGACATTTCCTAAAAAGGCTATCCAAGTGGCCAATGAATGCATAAAGAAAGATAACATCATTCGCCATCAGAGAAAAATGCAAGTCAAATCACAACAAAAAAGCATTTCACATCGACCAGGATGGCTATACTCAAAATACAGACAATGACAAGTGCTGGTGAGCATGTGGGGAAATTGGATCCCTTACATTTTGCTGCTGGAATTATAAAAGGATGTAGCTATTGTGGAAAACAATTTGATTATCAAGAGATTCAGCAAGTCTCCTCCCTGGTGTATGCTCAGGAGAGTTGAAAACATGTCCACACAAAAACTTGTATATGAATGTTAGGTGAAAGAAGCTAGTCACAGAAGACCATGTATTATAAGATGCTATTTATATGAAATCTCTAGAATAGGCAAACCTATAGAAACAGAAAGACCAGTTGCCCAGGGTTCAGGGAAGTGGGAGGGTAATGAAGAGTGACTGCCAATGGATTATAGGGTTTCCTTTTGTGTTAATGAAAATGTTCTGAAATTAGCTTATGATGAAGCTTGTGAACTTATAAAACTACTGAACTGTATACTTGAAATGGATAACTTCATGGTATATAGCTCAATCAAGCTGTTAAAAAGAATCCTTTATGTGAGGATTAGCATGTTAAGGAAGAACACTTAGGGTTATATGTTTTTTCCCCTTAGAAATTATAGTAGTAATACATTATTTTAAATGACAATTTTATTTATCACTGTGATAATTTATACTTGTGCTCACTTCTTGATTCCAAGAAGTAAATTTCTAGAGTTGGACATGAAAAGATCTTTAAACATTTTGCTGATCACTGTTTCTGAATCATGCACAATTTGGACATGTGTTGCACTATATTTAAAAAAAAAAAGAAAGACTCCTTGCCCTAAGCGTGACTTTTTTTTAGGCTGAGTGGTCAGTGATAATAAACTGAATGGCTACACTGAGGAATTTTCAGTTTTAGACACTACAGCCAGGTATTCACAAACTCATGTGAACTAAAAAATGAGAGGGGCGCCTGGGTGGCTCAGTTGGTTGGGCGACTGCCTTCGGCTCAGGTCATGATCCGGGAGACCCGGGATCGAGTCCCACATCGGGCTCCCTGCTCGGCAGGAAGCCTGCTTCTCCCTCTCTCACTCCCCCTGCTTGTGTTTCCTTTCTGGCTGTGTTTCTCTCTGTCAAATAAATAAATAAATAAAATCTTTAAAA
>PITA01016636.1:0-45978 GCA_004023965.1 Spilogale gracilis
GGGACGCCTGGGTGGCTCAGTTGGTTAAGCGACTGCCTTCGGCTCAGGGCATGATCCTGGAGACCCGGGATCGAGTCCCACATCGGGCTCCCTGCTCGGCAGGAAGCCTGCTTCTCCCTCTCTCCCTCCCCCTGCTTGTGTTCCCTCTCTGGCTGTGTTTCTCTCTATCAAATAAATAAAATCTTTAAAAAAAAAAAAATTAAAAAAGAAATCAAATTGAGGGGTGGCCTAGGTGGCTCAGTCAGTTAAGCATCCAACTTGGTCTCAGCTGGGGTCTTGATCTCAGGGTCGTGAATTCAAGCCCTGCACCTGGGCTCCATCTGGGCAATGGAGCCTACTTTAAAAAAAACAAAAAACAAAAACAAACTGAAACCTTAGAACTAAAAAATTCAATACCTAAAATAAATGTAACCCAAGAAAGATAGCATTAAGTCTTTACAGTTTCTCAAATTTTTACTAAAATTATGTAGTGTTTAGTCATTGTATCATAATTTTTAAAAGTCTGAAACAAATATCAATAAAACATTAAGATGTGAGCTAGAGAAATATATCCCCTCTTGTTTTTGTGTGTTGTTCTCAATTTTCTTGTATTTAAAAAGTGAAGGCAAGTTAGTTAATTCATTTACTTAAAAATGACCGATAGGGAAAAAAAATGCAATCTTGCCATTTTCAACGACGTGGATGCAACTAGAGGGTATTATGCTGAACGAAATAAGACAATTATCTTATTCAGAGAAAGACAATTATCATATGATCTCACTGATGTGCAGAATTTAAGAAACAAGGCAAAGGATCACAGGGGAAGAGAGGAAAAAATGAAACAAGACGAAACCAGAGAGGGAGACAGACCATGAGAGACTCTTAATCTTAGGAAACCGACTGAGGGTTGCTGGAGAGGAGTGGGGAGGACGTGACTGAGTGCTGCGTGTTGCATAAGACTGATGAATCACAGACCTATACCCCTGAAACAAGCAATACATTATACATTAATTAACTGAATTTCAATTAAAAAAAATGACTGATCATCCGCTAATAGTTAAAACACTGATAATGTGAAGTCAGAAGAAAAACAAAAACAGTCTCCATCCTTAAAGAGCAATCTAGAGAGAAGAGTTCATTCTCTAAGAACCCCTTCTAATGATGCAATTGTACAACTATTTATTTAATGAGATGAATCCTTTCCCAATTAGCCCAAAGGGAACTTGTATATATTGGCACAGTACAGATAACACATTTCTCAAAACTTCAACAATCCTATTATCATTATAGTGAGGATTTTATTGTATGAGCTTTATTAGACTAAATTCTATTTCCACATAATTCTAAAAATTGCACATTTCAAAGTTTAAATATTTCTAGTAAAATACAAAATGTGACAACTGGAACTTCTACACTTTATTGTTGTTGTTATTCTAAAAGATCTGGGGAGTAATTCTAATTTCTGAATCACTTAATACTTTTACATGCTTATAAAAAAACCAACCGATCAAAACACTGAAGAATGGTGCGAACTCAAGAATGTTCTGTAAAACTTAGAAGCAATCTTCCTTTAGATCCAAAAAATGTGGAAATCACAAGTTCAAGAGTCAGATCCTCTACAGAAGATTTCACAAAATGTTTTACCATTTAAAAAGATATGAAGAACTTACTCGTATATTAAAAAATAGGGAGGGAATCCATAAAACTATGAAATAAGAGCAAATGTAGCCAGCAGTACAGAGCACGGACCCTGGGATCAGAAAGAAAGGGTTTAAGTCTAGGGCTTATTACCTTCTAAGATATAGGACCTTAGACTAGAGTTAACTGTTTCATCTATAGCACATCTGTAAACCATCACAGGGTCATTGTGTAGACTAAATAAGAAAATTACTGTTAGTCATATAAATTGATACAACTCTTTAGAAAGGCACTTTGCCAACATTCCTGAAGTGGATCCTTATGGACTGTTGAATGAGGGAAAAAGTTAACAGATCCTTTAAGTTTGGGGAACTCTGGTTTATTTCAGAGCTTCTTAATCATTCATATGTGCACGTACAATGTGGGTTTCCAAAAGGGTAATATAATACTTAGCAATAATAAAACTTATTTGACCATAGTTGGCCATTTTCACTAAGTATCTCAAGAGACTAGTATGTTCCACAGAAATCAAATCTTGGAACTGTAAACCGGGCACTATGAAGAGCTATAAAAGTGTTCACGCCCTTCTGATCCAGTAGATCAATCCCACATCATTTTAATAAGTAATTATTTGAAAAAAACGAAGCCAGTAAGATGACACTTTGTATACTTTTATAACAGCAAAAATCAGATGAAACTTCAATATCCAATGACAAAGTAATAAAGAAGGAAGTATCAATGCTAAATATTTGTATTACAGTTACTGAAAGTGCCAGCGTGACTACAGTCTCACGGAAATTTCTTTTAAAAGAATCCAAATTTCTATGGGGGTCAGAATTATGACAATATAAAAATGTATATATATGGACAAAAACTCGCAAGAACAGTGGAAAATGAAATAAGTTAATTTTCCCTATAGTGGGACTGAGATAATCCTTTTACTTAGTTTCTTACTTTTATGGTGTTGTATATATCACAGAAAAAAAAAGTGGTATCTGTGAAGGAAGATATAAAGACTTTTGATTAAAAACTATCTTAATATGGATCTGTTCCTACAACGTTTCCTGGTAATCAATGATATTTTAATTATAGGACCATTCAAAGACTGTCAGCATGCAAAAGAAGCTGGACATTCTGTCAGTGGGATCTATATGATTAAACCTGAAAACAGCAATGGACCAATACAGTTATGGTGTGAGAACAGTTTGGATCCTGGGGGTTGGACTGTTATTCAGAAAAGAACAGATGGCTCTGTCAACTTCTTCAGAAACTGGGAAAATTATAAGGTAAATCAGTGATTCCAACCTGGGAGGTAGAACATAGAAGCTCTTGCAGTAGTAGCCAGTCCATGCACTACATAACACGGTTTAAAAATAATTATCCACATATTTTTTTATTATCTATCTTTGTCAAACAGTAGATAATCTCCAGTTTTAAAGTCAAAATGAAAAGATAAAGGGGGAACTGAAGGTATCCTTTAAACTGCTTGTTTTCAGTCTGGATGATTTATACATGTATTTAATTGTTAGCAAAGAGTACTGCTGATTCCATTTTCTAAAAAGACAACTGCTTTTTTGTTTATGACCATGTTTGTCCCCATCAGCAACTGTATTTAAGCAATAATACAAACTACAGAACTTCAAAAAATGACCCTTTCTCGAGGACTGATTACCTCTGATAATCGACCCCTCATGTTGTAAACTGCTAACCCCAGAGGCTGGTGCTGGTGGGAAATAACATACCCTGGCTGTCATATGGGACCAGAGGTGTAAGCAACCAGTCCTTGTTAATAAGTTTGATGTTGACGTGCTAATTTTAGGAGTGGTATACACACTCCAGCTTAAGGATGGCAGATGGGTGAGATTGTATTTTCTACAAGGTCAATTCTTCCTTCAAAATTATGTAAGTCATGTGATTACTCATTTTTAGGTGATATTTTACTAGCAGTTAAAAATGAAACATTAATACATCCATGTCAGAAGTTATATAAATTTCTAAGCAACTAACTAGGGGAATAAAATTCCTGCACAACCTTCACAGGTTGTATTAAGATGAGGGTTACCAAGCCTTTAGACTGCGCTGCTTACCTGCCGTGGTGAACGCTTTGGAAAGAGGAAAGCTCCTTGATTTGTGTTTTAAAAAGAGTCTACAATTTTTCCAAGTTGGAACTCTTAAGACTACTGTTATATCTTCCAATATTTAATTATAACAGAGCTAAAGAAGACAATTGGCTTTAACAACAGAATACTATCATTTTTATTGAGTGATCATAATAATGTTAAATATCCTTCTTCTTTGACCATTGGGGTGGGGGGGGGACAGGTTCCATATATACTTTAAGAAACAAAATTTTTGACTCTTTGTGTATGAGAGAGATTAGGAATTCTTTTCAGAGATCTGGGTAGCTCATTAGTCAATGTTTTTAGTAGCTAGGAATAATTTTCATTCTCTTTTGCCTTTTTCTTATCTGTAAAGTTTAGAGCTAGCTGTGCAAATAAATAGACAAACTGAGAGGAAGCTAAACAAAACAAAGTGACTATGTGGGGCTTATAAAGATCAGGTGACCTATTAAAAGGGCAGTTCACATTATCACTTAAGTGGTGAATATTTATGTTATCAAAGGTTTAAAATGTATCTTTTAAAAAGTTTACTATCTCTACACTTATTTATGCCCTCATGCTGTTTATTAACAGAAAGGGTTTGGAAACATTGATGGAGAATATTGGCTTGGACTGGAAAATATCTATATGCTTAGCAATCAAGATAATTATAAGTTGCTGATTGAATTAGAAGACTGGAGTGACAAAAAAGTCTATGCAGAATATAGCAGCTTTCGCCTGGAACCCGAAAGTGAATTCTTTAGACTGCGTCTGGGAACTTACCAGGGAAATGCAGGGGACTCTCTGATGTGGCATAATGGTAAACAGTTCACCACACTGGACAGAGATAAAGATATGTATGCAGGTAAGTAAGGAAAAACTGATGTGTATTCTTTGTAGAACCATTAACTTCTACATGCATCACGTAGAACCCTGCTATTAAAGTATATGCTATTAAAAATCTTTCCAGAAAGGTAATTTTGAACACAGTCACATAAGCTGCTGAAAGGTTAGTATGTCTTCTAAAAGGCAAACCCAAAGTGTGAACGATCTTTTTGAAAAGCAAAGTTCTATGGTTCTAAACTAGGGGTGGGGGAAACAAAGCAAAAACTCATTCACCTGGAAACAAAACTCTCTAATACCTAAAAGTCGTAACTACTACTAACTAAACACCGACCACGTGCCAGGCACTGTCATAGGTGTGAAGGATACAGCAATGAAAAAAGTTCCTGCCCTTTTAGAGCTTATCCTCTAGGAGACAAAATCATTTGTCAGGTGGTGACAAGTACTCTAATAAAAATAAAAACCGATGAGGAAACAGTGAGTGATGAGCAAGAGGGGGTAAAATGGGTGCTATTTTATACAGAGTGGCTGAGAAAGGTTACTTTGAGAAGGTAACATTTGAATAAACACCTGAAGGGAGTGAAGGCGGCCAGCCATTTGGGGACATGGCTTTGATAAAGGCACTGCTTAGTATCCACATGAAAGGGAATAGTAGGACTGCAATGTGGTAGAAACAGCAAAAAAGCTTTATTCAGAGGGGAATTTAATATTCTCTTTAAAATCACTTAGGCAATCCAGATGTAACTCTTAACATTGGGGCAACTGGGGAGCTCAGATCTGCCTTCAGCCCAGGTCATGATCTCTGGATCTTGGGATTGAGCCCGGCATTGAGCTCCCTGCTCAGCAGAGAGCCTGTTTCCCCCTCTGCACTTCTTCTCCTCCTGCTCATGTGTGCACAGCCTCTAATAAATAAAATCTTTTTTTTTTAAAAAAAGCTCTTAATATTAATTTTCATATACTTTTGCCTTTTTTTTTTTTAAAGATTTTTATTTGGGACACCTGGGTGGCACAGTTGGTTAAGCGACTGCCTTCGGCTCAGGTCATGATCCTGGAGACCCGGGATTGAGTCCCACATCGGGCTCCCTGCTCGGCGGGAAGCCTGCTTCTCCTTCTCTCACTCCCCCTGCTTGTGTTCCCTCTCTGGCTATGTTTCTCTCTTTCAAATAAATAAAATCTTAAAAAAAAAAAAGATTTTATTTAATTGTCAGAGAGAGTAAGTGCACAAGTAGGAGGAGCAGCAGGCAGAGGGAGAGGGAGAAGCAGGCTCCCCACTGACCAAGGAGCAGTATTTGGGACTTGATCCCAGGACCCTCGAATCAGGACCTAAGCTGAAGGCAGATGCTTAAACAAATGAGTCACCTAGGAGCCCCACTTTTGCCTTTTTAACCTGGGTTTGTGGCCCCGATAAAGAGATATCCCTCCTGAAAACTGATCTATTTTTCTGTTCAGCTCTATCTTGGCCAGGAGCATGTAGTTCTACGTTAACCTATTTTACAATGGCAAAAGAGGAAAAAAGGAAGAGATATAACCAAAGTATACACCATATTTACAGAAACACATCTGACCACTGGTAGTGCTACTTTCTTTTATATTATTTTGTGCTATTTTAATAATTGAATTTTCCTAAATTTACTCTTTTAGCAACTCTATCTTTTCTTCCCAATCTCTCCCCTCTCTCCCTCTTTCTCACAAATGCTGTTTGTGTTTTATTTATCCTGCTACCCAGAAAACTAAATCACTTAATTTTAAAAAAGCATATAGTAAACAAGCAAAGGACAAGATAAAGGCAATTCAAGTGATATTTCAAGTAGTTGATACTTCAGGAACAGTAACATAATGAATGAAGAAACAAAACGACAAAGATAAAAGGTAACTGAAATCAGTAAGAAAAACTCAAATTAAATAGTCCCAAAGGTAGCATAAGTTTTTGATGGTTTGCAGAGTACTGCACTTAGAAGAAACCTTTACTTTGATATCTCTTATTTTTTTCCTCCAAGGAAACTGTGCCCACTTTCATAAAGGAGGATGGTGGTACAATGCCTGTGCACATTCTAACCTAAATGGAGTATGGTACAGAGGAGGCCATTACAGAAGCAAGTACCAAGATGGAATTTTCTGGGCTGAATATCGAGGCGGGTCATACTCCTTGAGAGCAGTTCAGATGATGATCAAGCCTATTGACTGAAGAGAGACAGTCCCCAACTTAAATGACATAGAACTCTGTATGTTTCGGTTCCTAAAAATGTAAATGTTACATGTATATTGTTTTGCACAATTCACTGCTACAGATATAGTTTTAAAAATGAATGTTAACCAAAACTATACAAGGGGACTTATGAATGTAGTATCATCTTTCCTCAATATACTGTAGAAGGTTATCTGTACCCATAACCCTACTTTTAAAACTATATTGACTAAATATAGGCAAAGTTTGTTTTATAAAATGTAAATATTTGCCATAATGTATAACAAATCTTAGCTTTATTTTAAATCAAAACTGAATACATGTTCAAGAACAATTATTTAAAAACTTTATGAGATTGCTCTAACTTCCAAAAGAAAAATAATTTTAAGATTTCAAGCCAAGTAATACATTTTATTTATAAAATTACAGACAGGAAATTAGAGAAAACTCTAGTTTTGCCATTAGAAAATACATTTTGCTTTGAATAAAAGTTATTTCAAACTGAGTTGGTGCCTTTCACATGAACTGATTAGATCTGAATTCTTGACAACATATGCCATTTCCCAAAAGATTTAAGTGACCCACATATTTTTTAAAACAAAAATAATATACATAATATTTAGTCAGTTTACAAAAACAGAAATAGGCAAAGATTTTTTCAATATCACCTTCATCTTTGTTGAACATCAAAATTTCCTGAAAAGCACTTGTGTTGTTATAATCAGCAAAATACTGATATTACAAAACTTTAATAAGCCAAAGGTTTTCAGATCTGAATTGTAACTATAAGCTTATTTATTAATTTTCTTGCTCACCCTACCCCCAAATCTGCTATTCAAAAGTCAGAAAGCTTGGAGAGCTTTATAAGCATTACCACCTACTGACTGGTGTGACTAATACAGTATCAATGAACTGTTAGGTATTTTTTCAATAGCTTCAGAGCAGAATCCATAGGGGTTTGGCTAGTCCAATTTGCTAATTCCATCTTATGCGGTGTGTATATCATTTACTCATCTTTGAATCTAACAACTTTATTACCAACCTTCTGAAACAATTTCCTTCCAGAAACATGTTCACTGCTTATAGATGACCTTCCCTTAATTCACTCATGAACTAAAATTTTAGAGAAATCTCATGATTTTTGTTCAAGCAAAAAGAAAACCCAATCAGAACTGAAGATGACCATTTAAACAACTCAAGCCCACCAACATGACCAGTGTTTTTTCTGTCACATGTTAAAATTAAAATTCTGGTGAAAGGAGGCAAGAAAACATCAAAATCTTATAGTATTATTAGTATTATTTGTTTTACTTATGGTCATCTTCAAATGGTTTTGAAGTCCTTCCCATCACCCCCAGAATAAAAACAAAAAATCTGGTATGAGATTTCTCGGATGGGCCACCTCTGCGTTCAGATCATGTCATGATCCCAGGGTCCTGGCACAGAGTACTGAATTGGGCTCATGCTCATTGGGAGGAGCCTGCTTCTCCCTTCCTCTTTACCTCTGCTTCTGCTCATGCTCTCTCTCTCAAATAAAGTTTTTAGAATTTCATTAAAAAAAGATTTCTGGGACAAATTAGGCATCTAGTTGTTTTATCAAATCTTAAAATTTTCCTAGGGCATTCCATTTATTCATAGCTGCAGCATTTCACTTAAACATCCAACACCCTATCAAAAGCAAGTCTTACAGAATTTTCATAGAAAAGGAATATTATATTATTCAAACTAGAATGATGTGAAAGTCCACATACAAACTAGAAAACTGGGCTCAATGCTAACCTGTCTTGGCCAATGGGCCCACTCTGTTCTCCTTTACAGACACGATGTAACTGTCCTGCAGTTCCTGGAGAGCAGGGAATGAGAAGCAGAATTATATGACGGCTAAGGGCAGTTGTAAAGTCAGTACTGCTTGGATCTGTGGCCTAACTCTACCAATTTACTAATTGTGTTACCTTGGGTGCTTTTTATACTGTTTTCTTATCTATAAAATGAGGATACGAACGGTACCTAGCTTACATGGTTACTACAAAAATCAAACGAGGTAGTACATGTGGTAAAACATTTAGAATAATAATCCTTGACATAAGTAAGGGCTCTGTAGACTTTAGTTATCAGATTATTACTATTCATCTATGTACTTTCTGCTACACTTACCATGGTGCCTTGCACAGAGTAGGTGATCAACAAATGTCTTAAAAAGAAATACTATCCAAGTTTTCAAACATAAAATTACTTTGATCCATGATCTTCATTTGCAAATCTAATAGCTATGTCACACTATTAGGACAGACAGTTAAGAAACCAGATCATAAGAAAAGATAAAGAAAAATTAAGGTGAGGATAGTCATTTTAGGAATTTCAGCCAAATGAGGATCTTCTGAGAGATTAAATAGGTCACTTGTGTCCAACAGCTAGCTACTTTCGGGTTACCCAGGAATAGAGACATGGTTGCCCTACCTTCTATAAGACCAAACTGTAACCCTGTGGTTCACAAAGGGATTCAGTTATTTTTAATAAATGAAATGAAACTTATCCTAAGAATGATTTACACTGTTCTGCACTCAATGGAGATAGCATCAATGCCTAGGAAACTTGGCATCTCTGACAAAACTTTAAAATCTTTGGATTGTGGGGCGCCTGGGTGGCTCAGTTGGTTAAGCGACTGCCTTCAGCTCAGGTCATGATCCCGAAGACCCGGGATCAAGTCCCACATCAGGCTCCCTGCTCGGCGGGAAGCCTGCTTCTCCCTCTCTCACTCCCCCTGCTTGTGTTCCCTCTCTGGCTATGTTTCTCTCTGTCAAGTAAATAAAATCTTAAAAAAAAAAAAACAACCCACAAAACTTGAGATTGTGAATAATGCCAACACTGGACAATGCCTTGAAATTTAGTAGGCATGTACAAATAAACTTATCCTCAGTCTCCAAACTTGGTAGAGTATAAGAAGCAAATTTTCAGTCTAGTGCTCACTTGACTCTATGAGTCATGATATGAGAGTGCTAATTCTTTTTTTTTTTTAATATTCTATTTATTTATTTCAGAGAGAGCAAGTGAGCAAGTGCAAACATGAGAGGAGGGAGGGAGAAACAAATTCCCCATTGAGTGGGGAGCCTGATATGGGGCTCCACCCCAGGACCCTGGGATCAGACCTGAGCTAAAGGCAGATGCTTAACCGACTGAGCCACCCAGGTGTCCTGAGAGTGCTAATTCTTCTACTGTTATATTTCTTAGGACTCCTACTGGTCCTATTACATAAAATTACTATTTTATACATAGTAAGTGTATAAAAACTTCTGAGGGCGCCTGGGTGACTCAGTGGGTTAAAGCCTCTGCCTTCGGCTCAGGTCATGATCTCAGGGTCCTGGGGTCGAAGCTCACATTGGGCTCCCTGGCTTCCTGCCTCTCAGCCTACCTGTGATCTCTCTCTCTGTCAAATAAATAAATAAAATCTTAAAAAAAAAAACAAAAAAAAAAACTTCTGAAATTACGAAAATGTTCAAAATTACTCATAAACCTGTACTAATACAACTTTAATATACTTAATAGTACGTTAAAGATTATACCCTAACAAAGTTTTAATCTTTTTAGTGTCTATGAAAGATAACCAAGTTTGAAAAGAATGATACCACTTACAATGCCAAATCCCTTCCCCCTCTTCCCCTAAAGCCATTTAAAAATAAGTTCATTTTTTAATTTTATCACTGGTATTAAGTTATTAAGTTGTAATTCTATAGGTAATTATAGGAAAGACTGACAAATAAACTCAAACTTTAATTTCAACATAGATTCCCAAATATTAATATTACTCCCTAACACTTTCTTTGAACTATAAATGAAATGGTTTTAATGTATATCTTTCTCAGTTTCTTCCTTTGTAAAATATGAATAATAATAGTATCACTTACCTTACAAAGCTGTTAAGAATTAGATAATTTATATAAAACAGAGTCAGGCATACAGGATTAAGGGCTGAATAAATGTCAGTTACTAAGATTTTTACTATTCTTTTTCAATTAAGGTTTGCTCAAAAAATTACAAAATGTTTTTGCTGCAATCACTGAAACATCAACAACCAGAAATGCCACCGGCAAATATGCTGGAACTGGGGGAATCTGATTCTGCTTATGATTAAAATGTAAACCTGTATAGCTGCTACACATTATTTATTTTTAAGATAAAAGCTCTTAAAGAAAGATTATGAACCAGGTAAAGATATTAATGCAACCCCAGCCCTGGCCTTTTTATATCACAAGTCCTCAAGTGATCTAAAGTAAACCTCAGAAAATTACCATTAAAGAATGTTAGAGGAATTTTAAATATATAAAAAAGAATGAGGGCAAAAAGGATGTAAGTGAGGTAATGGAAAATGCAGATGTAATTCTGGCTAAAGAAAAAGCTAGGGCTAGCTGCCATTTGGTCAGAGTGCATTCTCAGGATTCAAAAGAAAGTGACTGAACATGCTTTATTGCTGTTTTAGAATACAATATATAGTCTAGTGAGAAGGAAGTAAAGGACTCCATGGTGTATATCATCTGCAAATCAGACAAAGGAAAGGAAAAGGGAATAAAAGTCTTAAAATTCCAAAGGCCAGTGACATTTTTTGACCATTAGACATTTTTGAGACCCCGTGTTGGGAGACTTTTATACGTTTAAGCAAGTAAAACTCTACCAAAGGAGAGGGGGGGAAAACTCATTAATTTCCACAGAGCTGCAGACAGCTTTGAGCTTTGTCAAAATTATCTGAAAAATGTGAATAAAAACCTAGTATTTTTGAAAAATATTTGTGTACACAATTTAGTAGAAACTTCTACAACTAAAGTAAAATAGGGACACCTGCATGGCTCAGTCAGTTAAGTGTCTTGCCTTTGGCTCAGGTCAGGATCCCTACATTGAACTCCTTGCTCAGCAGGGAACCTGCTCTCCCTCTCCCTCTACCCGCTACTCACGCTGCTTGTGTTCTCTCTGACAAGTAAATAAAATCTTTAAAATATGTTTAAAAATAAAGTAAAATAAAGAACTGTATGCTACTAAGAGATCAAGATAGGTGAAAACTACTGAAAAATAAGAGAGGATCAGATAAAATCAGAAGATCGTTATAAGTTTAGGCATGCTTTCCTTAAACACTTCATTAGGTACGATGAAGACACCACTAACAGAGCCTGGCAATGAAATGCACTACTTCCTCCGCAGAGAAGAGATTATTCACAAGGTAATGGTGTCAATCTGAGCCTCTGGTATTAAACAGATGTTAAGTTCCGTAAGGGTAGGGACAACGTTCATTTTGTGGCACCAAGCATACTGAGCAAAGACTGGTTGGCCAACTGATACACTACAAGAAAACGGGGGTGGGTGGGAAGCTGATATACACAAAACTGCCTCATAAATAAATCTCTTGTATTTAAAACAAATGAAGTTACTAGAACAAGGACAAGGGCCAGAAAGGGATCATTAATTAATTTAACCAATTAATAAGTGCCTAGTTTTGTTTTAGATGCTAAGGATAAAGCCTTGAACCAAGAGATAGGAACTTATACTCTGCCAAGGGAGAGAAAGATGAATGAAACACCACAAAGAAAATAAAATGGTGCTTTTGAGAATCAAGAATGGAGAGGACACTACATTACAGAAGATTATAGGACAGCTTTTCTCAAAAAAAAAAAAAAAGGCCTATTATGAAAATCTAACAAATCAAAAATTAAGTAGGGGGGGAGTCTCTTACAAGAGTAAGAGGAGTCACACCTAGACACATCAAAACAACAAACTGATGGACTACAGAAAAGCAGGAGATTTTACAGAGTTGAAGATTTTTGCTTCAACTTGATCAAAAGCAATAAACAGAACTACAGCAATTATTTATTTCTGTTGTTTTAAAAATATGCTTGCCTTCTTTCCCAGAAAACATCCTAAGCTTGTTAAGCTATTGTTTTTTTCCCCAAACTACATGAATAAAATAGAAATGAGGCTAGGATATGCACACGAAAGAATATTTATGTTTCATACAACTAAATTTTTATTTTTGCACAATATTCTATTTTTCTCTTTCCAGCAAAGCAAAACTTCCCACACCAAATTCTTCAATAAGCTCTTTAAGATTTTTATCCAATGACAAGAACAAATGAGTACTGTTAATAATTTTCAGATTCAAAGCAATAATTCTCATATAGAACAATTTTTTTCCTTGAGATTTGCCAAACTATTCCTCTCCATAAATACTGCATCCTTATTCTAAGAATTTTTCACCATATTATCCAGGCTGACTAAATTTTACCTTGAATGCAAACCAAGAGAAGAGACAATTTTTTAAGGATGATGAGTTGAAAGCCAAGAAAACATTTTTACTTCTTATAATTTAATCCACATTGAATTGTAGATAAATTTGGCGGTATCAAACTAAGTTTTCTCAGCATATAAACTGCCACCTCCTTTTTAAAGCTTCTCTAAGAATGGTTGGTTTTGGTCATAATGCTTAGAAGCAAAAACATCGTAAGTTTGGATCCTATCTCTCATGTTAACCAACAGATTATTTGCCCTTACCATTTCTCTGCCCCCTATAGATTCTTTCTGTTGATATACTCTTTCCATAAGAACCTCTGCAACATAACAGATAAAGGGTGGCATTATGCAAATTCCACATACTGAGGAGGGATAGTTAAATAAAAGCTACCAGTAATGCATAAGGAGTACCATCTTTCCAACATCTTCAGGGCACGTTCTTTTTCTCTTAAAGATTTTATTTATTTATTTGACAGACAGAGAGTGCACAAACAGGGGGAGTGGTACGCAGAGGGAGAGAGAGAAGCAGGCTCCCTGCAGAGCAGAGAACCCAATTCTGGGCTCCATCCCAGGACCCTGGGATCATAACCTGAGCTGAAGGCAGATGTGTAACCAACTGAGCCACCCAGGTGTCCCTTCAGGGCAAGTTCTGTCCTATCCAACAGCATCCTGTAAATGTTGACCCTTGTGACAACTATACTAGGCCTAGTTTCCTAAGGATGGGAAAAGATTCTGAAAAACAAGACAACTTAAGTATAAAGACCACAGTCCTCATTAATTTTAAATTAGAATAAAATATAAGAAAAGCAAATATTAGCAGGACATAAACTGTTGTTTAGTCTTCATTCTTTAAAACACTTCAATATTGGGGCACCTCGGTGGCTCAGCCTTTGGCTCAGGTCATTATCTCATTATCCCAGAGTCCTCGAATCAAGCCCCACATTGGGCTCCCTGCTTGGCGGGAAGCCTGCTTCTCCCTCTCTCCCTCCTCCTGCTTGTATTCCCTCTGTAGCTGTGTTTCTCTCTGTCAAATAAATAAATAAAATCTAAAAAAAAAAAAAAAAAGAAGAAATGAAATAAAATTTGGTAAACTCACCTATCTCTTTTAAAAAGAAAAATAAATAAAACACTTCAGTATTAAAGATCAGGAATGAAAAAAATAAGCCAGCTGCCTAAGGTGTTAAATCAAGCGGTCCAAATGTTGTATAAACTGAAAATATTTCCTATTTCCTTAGAAAAGGCATGTATGTTTTGAAAGACATTTAATCTCCAGGTTTGCTGTACCACAAACTGTCATTACACTTAAAGGATGATTTTCATGATGGAAACTAACTGAGTCATAATAACTTGTCTAACAAACATTAAATTTTCCTTTTTCCATTGTCAAATGTTCTACAATTATCTCACAATCTCAGATACTTATTTACAAACTAGCACCGAGATGAACCATTACATGAAGACCGCCAATACATGAAATTATATAGATGCTAAAGAGTATGCTCTTTATTTTAATTTCAGTTCTTTGCCATTTTTTCCCCGTTTGGTTTCTAATTCTTGGATAGTTCTCAGAAACATGAATCTCATTTCATTAGACAACATGAGAATTAGAGGAGAATTCCAATAAAAACCCCAGTTTTCAGCATGTAGAAATGCTATACACGCTCACTGATAGACTAAATGAAGAGGTAAGACAGGTTTAGAGGAAGGAAGAAGGATGATGAAATTACTTTTAAACATCCTGAATTAGAGTTACCTATAGATATCTCATTTAGTTGGTATTGATTATTTGAAATGTTGCTAGGCATTGGTAACTGCTAGACATCTGGATGTACTGGAATTGCTAGGCTAGATTTGGGAGCCATTGGGTGAATTACGGAAGAAGTCTCAATTAGACCACTCCACAGAGTCCAGCGTAACTAAAAGTGGAGTGAGGCTTTTAGAATAGCTGTAAGAAAACCAGAAAAACATGAATCAATAAAAGCCAGAAATATAGAAGGTAAACCAAGAGAATGGTGATACTACTGGAAAATTTCAAGAAACAAGTATCTTCTATCAACCTCACAAAACTAATATGAGGCTTGAGAAATACCTATCAAACATTTCAACTGGGAAATCAATGGTGGTCTAGTTGGGATATTGGGAGCATATCTATGACTGAAGAGGGAAATAACAGCATGCTGAGCACAAGAAAATAGCAAGAAAAAGAGAAAGGAATAGGATACTTTTCATTAGCTTAGGTATAAAGTGAAAGAGAATTACACGTAACAGTAAGAAGGAAAAGTCTGGAGCATGAGAACACAGAAAAGGAAAGTGAACTGAAAAGAGGAGTCAATCACTGAAGACCAAAGTGAAAATACAGGAAAGGTAATGGTTCCAATATTTTCTCCAAATCAACTTCTGCACCTCAATATTTGCCTTATTTGCCTTAACTCACAGGAATAATCACTGTGTTTGTTCCAGTATCAAAGGATAGGAGAAAATAGGTATACTCTCTAACAGACAAAACCTTTCCAGATTCCACTAAACTCCAATCAGACTGGTGGTTTGCTCCCCTTGTCTCTCTTTCCTCTCTATGTGCATGACAGGGCAAAAAACGTATGCACATGCATAGACAACTTCAAATCCTATATCTAAGTCTGCACTGTGGAAAAATGTAAAGCAGGCTCCTGAACTAGACATCATGGCACCAAAACTTATGAGCTCATTTGCTCATTTTTAACAAAAAAGAACCTTAATTTTCTTTTCTAAAAGATACAAGTTATGGGATTTGAGAAAAACATTTCCATGAGAAACAAATACAGTCACAGAATCAGTCAACTTTGGAATGAGAAATTAACAGGGATAACTGGAAAGATACTAGACCAAGACTTCAAAATGCAGATTAGTCAGTAACTTGGTTTTATGATTGTAAGCCATGCCTTTCACCTTACAGACCTTAATTTTCTAAATTATAAAGTAAGTGAATTAGAAGAAATCACCATGGTCCCATCCAGCCCAAGAACATGATTCTGGTACTTTGTGTGCTATTTCCAGGTAAAGAGAACCAACGCTCAAAGAAGACAATTCAATGACTTGAAACGTTAGTAGTACAGAAGAGCCATTCTGGAATTCTGTGCTGCTGATTCTCATTCTAATGTTCTTTAAGTTATAAAAAGTTTATGTTCTTACAGAGTAGGAAGACACTGATGATTTTTTAAAAATCCTCTATTCCTCCTCACTGCCAATGACATTTTCAAAAATGGGCAGACCCAATGCCATGGTGAAAAGTGGAGCACATACAGAAAGTCTCTCCTAACACCTAGGTTACAGCCTCTCTGATGGAGTCATGTGTACTATAACCCTGTACTGTTCATCAAAGAAACATCACAGTATTCTGGTATGTAGTAGCCATTATCCAGGCTGCTTGGGACAGTCGGCTTTCAGTCAGAATGCACAACATCGCCCATTTTCACTGGAATCCTATGATGTCCTTCAAGGTTCTAGTGAGTTCAACTCTTCTCTGAAAAACTAAGCTCTATTGCAGCTGAATGAGAGTATTATCAATTGCCTCTGTGTCTCTACTTTGTCTTCTAGTCATGGGTGTCATAAAGACTTCAAAGATGACACTGAGATATTTAAATAAGTAATGGATTTTTCAATTACTTTCAAAAATAGTTACTGTGAAATTGAGGGTGAGTAATTACATGAAGACAACGGAGACAGAGAGTAAAAAGGGTTCTTAGAAAGAAACAACTCTATCATTTGACTACTCTCTGCATAGGATCAAACCAATTTATCTTAATATATGCTAAGCATATATCATACATAGTATTTTCTGTATTTAAATTTAAGCATACATTTTAAAACAGGCAGTTTGAGACTTCTTTTCATTGAAATACCAAACAGAGCACTATTCCTTTTTTGTTGAAAATAATCTTATTATTTGTTAAACACTTCTTGGAATTTATAAACACTGTAAAATATACAATAAGTAGATAAATTCTTAGTAAAATGATATAAAAGTACTTATTTGGTTGTCTTAGCACAACCAAATTTTCATAGCTAAGTAACTTATTCCATCCAGGAAAACAACAAAACCAACATTCATTGTGACTACTTTTCACAATTCACCCTAAGAGATCTGCCAACTATGTAAGATAATAGGAACTCACAATATTGAAAATAAATTAAATAAATCTTTTGATCAATTTATTTAATGTTAGATGGTTTGTGGCATTAAACTTCATTACACTCTTTCACTCTTTAAAAGCACTGCAAAAAGAGCTAAAATGTATTATTTTTCCATGGTCCATCTTTATGAAAAAATGATAGTCTATGAAAAACCATAAAGACAAAGGGCTAATTTAATATAATAATACATCCCAGGTAACAAGGCAACATATTTCTTTAGTCAATTTTTTTAACTTAATCTTTCAGTTACTTCTTTAAAGGATACACACACTTCTGAAGTATCTTGGATTCTATATAAATTACTGATTGATCAAGACAGAACAACTGGGCATAACGAATACACAGTGACATTACTCACCTAAATAGGGAATGCAAGGCGTCATCTTTAAACTACTTATATAGTCTCTTAGTCTTTTGTAATTATCTTCTTTACTCATTACATACTCTAATTTTTCAAAGGTAGTTTTGTCTTTTCGACTTAGTAACTAAAAAACAAACAGAAAAGTCTAAGTTATTCCTAAATAGCATTTTATTATAGCAAAGACTTGAGCTGTATTTATTATAAATTAAATTTCAAAGTTACACCTTCTTCAATTATACTTCGGTAGTATAAAAATACAACAAAATCAGTCATGTCTATTAAGATAATAAACCCAGTAGTGCCTGGGTGGTGCATTTGGTCAAGCGACCAACTCTTGGTTTTATTATTATTTTTAACATTTTATTTATTTGACAGAGAGAAACACAGCCGAGAAAGGGAACAGAAGCAGGGGGAGTGAGAGAGGGAGAAGCAGGCTTCCCGCTGAGCAAGGAGCCCAATGTAGGGCTCTATCCCAGGACTCCAGGATCATGACCTGAGCTGAAGGCAGACACTTAGCGACTGAGCCACCCAGGCGCCCCAACCATGTCCTGGCTTTAGCGCCGGTCATGATCTCAGCACCATAATATCGAGCTCTACATTGGGCTCTGTGCTCAGCGCAGAGTCTGCTTGAGATTTTCTCTTCCAATCCCTCTGCCCTTCCCCTTGTGCTCTCTATCTCTAAAAATAAATAAAACTTAAAAGAAAAAAGCAACCAAATCCACTATTTGTAAAATATATCTTTTGTATGTACATAAAATCATTAACTAAGTAGTAAATTATAATACATTGTATCTCATCTTCACTATTTTATTTTTTAAATTTTTAAGATTTTATTTATTTATTTGACAGAGAGGGAGAAAAGCACAAGCAGGGGGAGCCAAAGGCAAAGGGAGAAGCAGGTTCCCTGCTGAGTAAGGAGCCTGATGCAGGGCTCAATCAGGACCCCGGGATCAGGACCTCCTGAGTTGAAGGCATATGCTTAACCAACTGAGCCACCCAGGTGGCCCTCATCTTCACTATTTTAAATGGCTGAACAATTTTGTTGGTCATTTTCCTCACTTAATCACATATTCTTATCCAGCTCAAATGTCCAAGTATTTTAATATATTGTCCCCTGCCTCCTCAAAGATAAACCATTCTTGCATCATCATTAAGAGATAAATACTGAATTCTGTGGTTTCAGTTAACAATTTTTTCTTCACTAGTGCTAACAATAACCATAAAAATGTGATACACATTTTTGGATTTTTTTTTAAAAGATTTTTTATTTATCTGACAAAGAGAAACACAGCCAGATAGGGAACACAAGCAGCGGGAGTGAGAGAGGGAGAAGTAGGCTTCCTGCTGAGCAGGCAAGCCCGATGCAGGACTCGATCCCAGGATTCCAAGATCATGACCTGAGCTGAAAGCAGAGGCTTAACCACTGCGCCACCCAGGTGCCCCACATTTTTGGATTTTTGACAAGACATTTTTTCCTTGATCCTGTTGATCAGTGCTATATCACATACAGCTGAACAATCAACTGAAATTGTTTTAGGAAGCTTATGGGGTGGATTTGCAGTGAGTGTCCTTTGAGGAAAATGGAGACAATCAAGGGGAATAAAAGAGAAGGTCAATTACCCAAAATTGCACTAACTACTTGTTATTTCTTGTGTTTTTTATTTTAGCCATTCTGACAGGTGTAGAGTGATACCTCATTGTGGTTTTGATTTGCATTTCCCCGATGAGTAGTGATGCTGGGCATATTTACGTGTTGGCCATCTCCACGTCTTATTTGGAAAAAGGTCTATTCATGTTCTCTGCCCATTTTTAAATTCGATTTTCTTTGGTACTGAGCTGTATAAATTCTTTATATATTTTGGATATCAACTCCTCGGCTATATCATTTATAAATATGTTCTCCCATTCAATAGGCTGTCTTTTTATTTTGATGATGGTTTCCTTCACTGTATAGAAACCTTTTATTTTGGTGTAGTCCAAAAAATTTAATTTTGCATTTTTTTCCCCTTACCAAGGAGACATATCTAGAAAAATGTTCCTATAGCTGCTGCAAAAGAAATGATTGCCTATATTTTCTTCCAGGAATTTTATGGTTTCAAGTCTCATATTTAATTCATTTTAGTTTATTTTTGTGGGTGGTTTAAGAAAGTGGTACAATTTCATTCTTTTGCATGGAGCTGTCCAGTTTTTCCACCACCATTTATTGAAGAGACCCCACCATTTATTGAAGAGACCATCTTTTTCCCATTGTATATTCTTGCCTCCTCTGTCATAGATTAATTGACCACACAAGCACAGGTTTATTTCTTGACTCTCTTCTGTTCCATTGATCCAGCTGCCTATTTTTGTGTCAGTAACATACTGTTTTGATTACTATAGTTTTATTGTTTATCTTGAAATCTGTGATAGTGATGCCTCCAGCTTTGTTGTTCTTTTTCAAGAATGCTTTGACTATTTAGGGTCTTTTGTGGGTTCTATACAAATTTTAGGATTATTTGTTCCAGTACTGTTAAAAATGCTATTGGTATTTTGTGCTGGCAAGGGTGTGGAGAAAAAGGAACCCTTGTGCACTATTTGGTGGGAATGTAAATTGGTGTAGCCACTGAGGCATATGGTATGAAAGTTCCTCAAAAAATTAAAAAACTGAATTACCATATGATCCAGTAATTCCACTACTGGGCACTTAACCAATGAAAATGAAAAAAATAATTTAAAAAGATACATGCACTCATTAAACATGTTTATTGCAGCATTATTTACAGTAGCTGAGTATGGAAGTAACCCAAGTTACTTTCTCGACAAATGAATGGGTAAAGATGTGGTACTATTCTAAAAAAGAATGAGATTTTGTCATATGCAACAACATGAATGGACCTAGAGAGTATAATATGAAAGGAAGTAAGTCAAATAAGAGAGACAAAGTATCATATAACTTTACTACTCTTGTATGGAATTTAAGAAACCAAACAAATGAACAAGGAAAAAAGAGTAGGAAACAAACAAAAACCTTAAGAAAAAAAAGCAAAACCAGACTCTTTATATAGAGAACAAACTGAGGGTTGCTACAGGGGAGGTGGATGGGTGAAACAGAGGGAATTAAGTGAACACTTATCCTGATGAGCACTGAGAAATGTACAGAATTGTAGAGTCATTATATTGTACATCTGAAACATTTAATATGACACTCTATGTTAATTATCCTTGAATTAAAAAGGATATTTTTAAAATACTAATTTAAAATTTCAGAAAATATGTTTTTAAGTATTTCAAAGACTGGAAAAAAAGCATTTTTTTCTTTAAACATATGAAGTTACTATTTCATTATGATGTAATAAACTTTGCTTTATGTCATAAAGTGGTATTTTTTAGCATACAAAGTATGTCCACCTATAAAATGCTCATCTAATTCTATGAGGTTAACAGAACATGTGAAGATTAACTTAAGAGATGAGGAGACAGAGATCCAAAGTTGATCACAGGATTAACAAGCAGCAGAGCGCACTAATACTTTCTCAGTCATGCACCCACAAGGACATCCTGTTTTTCAGTGTCTCAGTCTGGTTCTGGAGATAAAGAGTATTTTGATGCCAAACGGACTACTCTTTATATACAGTATTACAAGCAGTGCAACTGGGATTTATGTTGGAATTTGTTTTTCCATGGGCTCCAAGGTGCAGATTATTTTCAGATAATCTCTAGCAGAAATAGTCTGAGCAGTATTCCTCCTTCTTTAAAACAAGATATTTTCGGGAGTCCTTTGTTTTAATATTTTAGATAGTCCATGGTCTAAAACAGCAATTGCATAATATTTTGCTTGGCCTAGCTTCAACATACTTTATTAGCATTTTCAAGATCTGATACAAATATCTGCTGCTACCTGTAAGTCCAACTATCCCTTTCTTTCCTACTTAACAGAGTATTTGGATATGAAAAATACAGTGATGTGACTGTTCCTTTTTTCTTAAATCGATCATTCCAAAACATTGGTCCAGTATCAGGAGAAACACAACTGATTTTGCCACATCTGAAACACAGAACTTTACATGTTGTAAAGAACTACATGTTCTAATACGTATAAAAAGGGGTGCCTGGGCGGCCTGGGTGGTTAAGTATCTGCCTTCAGCTTAGGTCATGAGGTCCCAGGATGGAGCCTTGCTTCTAGCTCCCCGCTTGGTGGAGAGTCTTTCGTCTCTCCCCTGCTTGTACACTCTCTCTCAAATAAATAAAATCTTTTAAAAAATGTATAAAAATAACTTGTATCTGGAATTTTCATAATAATCAATATCCAGATTAAAAGGATTCAATCTAGTGTGGGACAGCAGAGACTTATTTCAGGAAGACTATTTATAGGAAGAGTATGGACAAAAGAATTAATTAGATGTTAAAAAAGGGTGGTTCCAAGGATAGCTCAAAAATTCATCCAATGCCTGTGTACCAAAGCTGTATCTAAGAAGTCCTGATTTTCTTTTTCTCCTTTTCTGATGTTCCTAATGTTATCCCTATAATGTTACTTCACTATACTCTTCCCAACAAAAAAAGGGAAAACAAAGTGGTTCATGAAGTTCCAACAGCATGTTTTAGGCACCACACTCTTCTTCTGGCAAAGAGCATGAGAACCAGGGTCAAACCTCTTCTCATGTTCGTTGGTGCATGAATGTGGGAACTCCAAATGTTCTTGGCCAGATCTCTACACCATATTACCATAAGAATCTACTTTGGGAAAAGTTGGATGAATCCCTGTTCATGTTAGTCACCAAAGGAATTATGTAAGATTCCCAGATCACCCCTCATCACCTTGATTTCTATCCCCATACAATATGTACAAATATGTTCATTTGTATAAACAAGTTATTTATCTTGAACCTTCAGTGCAGATTAATTATAATCTTTTGTTCATGACAATTATCAATACTCCTCAATATGGCTTTCTTGTTAAATTGATTTATTCTTAAATTTTCTAACAAATACATGTGCATCAATTTTCCTAAGAACCATACACCAATAACACATCCACGTATGTGCTCCTTCTATATCCAATCCCCTTGACTTTTTTTTCCAAAGGTTTTATTTATTGAGAGAGAGCACAGGCCGGCACAGGGAGGAGCCCAGTGTGGGGCTCAATCAGGATCTCGAGATCACAACCTGAGCCGAAGGTAGATGCTTAACCAACTGAGTCACCCGGGCACTCCGCCGACTCTGTAATTTCTTAAGAAGATTTTATTTATTTACTTATTTGACAGAGAGAAACACAGCTAGAGAGGGAACACAAGGAGGGGGAATGAGAGAGGGAGAAACAGGCTTCCTACTGAGCAAGGAGCCCGATATGGGGCTGATCTGGGGACTCTGGGATAATGACCTGAGCCAAAGGCAGATGCTTAAAAACTGAGCCACCCAGGTGCCCCTGAACTATCTATAAGTATCCAATAATCTCCCTCCTAAATTTTATCATTCTCTTAAATTTTATTTGATTTTTGACTAAACAGTATCATACTATTTTTAATCTTTGGCTTTATTCATTCAATGTTCTGACACTGAAGTTCCACCCATAATGTTGTGTGTGGCTCTAGTTCACTCATTTTCACGGCTTCCGTATATACGTAGTCTTCTCTGAAGTACTATCATAATGCCCACTTTCCTAGTTTTCTTTACTTTTTTCTTTTTAAGAACTTATATATATATATATATAAATTTAAGAATTTATATATATATATAAATATGTGTATATATATCATTCTGGGGCTTCTTTTCAATGTTCTTTAAAATATCCTTCAAGGTACAGAAATTCTTCCTTTAATGTGGTAAAAGTTTTTCATCTTTGCTTTCACTGTTTGAGGTTTTTGTATCTTATCTGAGCGCCCTTACATATTCCAAGTTGGAATCTATTCATACCAAGTCAGATACTAAGCTATTTTTCTCTTCTAAAGCTTCCATGGTTTTTTTTCTTTTTTAAAATTTTATTTATTTAATAAAGAGATCACAAGTAGGCAGAAATGCAGGCAGAAAGAGAGGAGGAAGCAGGCTCCTTGCCGAGCAGACAGCCCGATGCGGGCCTTGATCCCAGAACCCTGAGACCATGACCTGAGCCGAAAACAGAGGCTTTAACCCACTGAGCCACCCAGGCTTCCATGTTTTTCATTTCATATGTAAGTCTTTAATTCATGTAACAATGACTTGTGAGCCTTTTTTCCCTAAACTGTTAACCAATTTCCCAGCTCTAATTAATAAACAGCCCCCTCATTTCTCCACTGATTTACAATGCCACCACTGCCACAAATCAGAGTTCTACAGAAGTAATTAACTATTTTTGGGCTCTTTATTCTGTTCCACTGGTACATTACCTAAATAATACAATATATCTTGATATCTGTTAGGGCAAGTGTCAAAGTCTCCAACCCCATTTTCTTCTTCCGGAACAACCTGGCTATCCTGACCTTTTACATTCCATGTAAATTTTATAACCAATCTTGTCCCAGACTAGGACTTTGATTCAAGGTGCATATAATCTCTACATACATTTGGCGGAAACTGTCATCTTTACGCTTTCCTATCTATGACTAAGGGATATTGTTCCACCTATTTAGTTCTTCTTTAATAACTTCCTGTAAAGTTTTATAGTTTTTTGCATGTAAGTCTTATATATATTTAAGGATTGGTATTATAAAATACATGGCAAAGAAAAAGAGAACACAGCCCTCAGCCTTGAAAAACAAACAAAAAACCTGCAAGGAAGAAGCTAATCAGCTAAATTACCTGTCATGGTCCTACTATGGGCCACTCGCTCTGGGGATGCCTAGGCAACGTTTCATGCGCTATACTTGGTCAGATTTAAACCAAAGGCCAATTATTCTGAGATCACTACTTGAAAAAAAATAATAAGTCTTGCATAGGTTGTTTGATTTATTGTTTGCTATTGTGTTTCTTTTACTGATACTGTAAAAGGTATCCTTTCAAGTGATATTTTCAATTGTTACAAATACAACTAATTTTGTGTATTGTTTTTATATTCAGTCACTGTAATAAACACTGTTATTTTAAATTGTGTAAAATATACATAACATTCACCATTTTAACCATTTTTAAGTGTACACTTTAATGGCATTAAGTACATACATATTATCAACCATCACCAACCATGCATGGTCAGATCTCTTTTTATCTTCCCAAACTGAAACTCTATACCCACTGGACAGTAACTCCCATTCCTCCCTTTTTTTGGCCCCTAGCAATCATCTACTTTCTGTCTCTATGAATCTGACTATTTTGGGCACCTCATATAAACAAAATCATATAGTATCTGTCCTTTCATGTCTGGCTAATTTATCTTAGTGTAACATATCAGAATTTCATTCCTCTTTAACACTAAATAATATCCCATTCTATTTGTATACATTTTTGTATATTCATTAATTGGTTGGTGGATGTTAGGCCATTTACACCTTTCCAACTGTACCTTCTGGATCTCATGGTCCATCCTCTGTAAAACTCCATTCTTAACCTTTTCCTTAAGCACTCTCTTTTTTTGTGACATGAGCCTAGATTTGAGTTGCATGCAATCCTGGCTCCTTGCTCTTCACAATTTTGTCCTAACATACTCCAGCTTCTACCAAGTTCAAGCACTAGATCAGTGCTGTCTGATCGAGTTTTGTGATGAAAATGATCTATGTCTGTGCTACCCAATACAATGGCCACTAGCCCCCAGACTACTGAATACTGACAACATGGCTAGTTAATGAATGAAAAACTAAATTTTAAATTTAATTTTAATGATTTAAATTTACTACCCACATGTGCCTAGTGGCTACTATACTGGACAAAAGAGCACTAGATTTTAACTTATGTTTCTGTCATCAATAGAGCTACTAGTTATTTTTCCCATTATATCTTAAAGGTCTTAGTGGTTGGAGAAAGAGTCCATGACCCAACATTATTTTCATCCCTTGGTGACTGTAATCTACACATATAGATGATATGCTTACTACTCTGGTATCTCAGTTCCTTGGCTTTGCTTCTACTCAATGATCCTACCTTCTACCACTTTCAGCCTCTACTCCTTTGGTTATCCTGAATCCAGGAAGAACTGACTGCACTGGAATTTCCAATCCAGTTACCAATACTACTTTTTCACTCTTCCTCCCTCTCTCTTTTACATGGGTTTCACATTACACTCCTTATCTATCACTACAACAACTGTGTACATTTACCCACTTTCTCTCTTGTGCCATCCCTGACCCCAATATGGTACAAACAATCCTTTAAAAATTCCAACAATGGTTAAATACAATTCTCATCACTATTCCAGACTTATGCTTGAGCACCTGAACCTGGTTGGAGAATACATGACTTCACTGACTGGTTTCACCTTAAATTTATGACCAAAAATCTCATTCATAAGGCCTACCACCAAACGTGCCCTATTTCTCTAGTAATAATTAATTCTAACACTCTTCTAATAAGATGGCTTTCATCTGTTTTTCTTTCTTCAAACCTCTGCCACCTCTCCCCCATCACTCTCAATTAGTGACTCTGCTTTATATGTCTTAAGAATCAGAAGAATTTCTACAGAATCTCACCACCACATCTACCAACTTACCTGTATCTGTAACCAAATGCATCCCCTTCTCTCTGGTTAAAATGGATAAACTGTTCCTGCTCCACCACAGTACCAGATCAATTCCCTCCTGCCTGATACAGGGTATTGCTAGAGCAACTTCTTGCTCTCCTACCATTTTTCTTTCTATTAGGTCATTGTACCAGCATACAAACAGACTGTCATGGATCTCATTTCTAAAAACAAAACAAAATTTGGTTTTACATCCCCCTCTAGCTGCCAGATTTTTCTGCAGCACCTCAACCCTGCCCTTTACAACAAAATTCCTCAAATGCATTCTCTATACTTGCTGTCCCATTTTTGTCTCCACATTTCTCATATCCAATCAGTCTTCACTCCACCACTATACCGAAACCACTCCTGGCAAGGTGGCCAATCCTCTCCAATTGCTCACATCCAAGGCCCATCTCAAAGCTCTCACCTATTTCAACTTACTAGCAGCATCTGACACAGGGGATCACTTTTTTTTTTTTTTTTAAGATTTTATTTGACAGAGAAAGAGCACAGCAGGGGGAGAAGCAGGCAGAGGGAGAGGAAGAAGCAGGCTTGCAGAACAGGAAGCCCAATGTGGGGCTGGATCCCAGGACCCTAGGATCATGACCTGAGCCAAAGGCAGATGCTTAACAAATGAGCCACCCAGGCGCCCTGTGATCACTCTTCCTTTCAGTTTCATTATCTCACTATGGAAAACTTCCACTATGATACTTCCTTTGTTGACTCCTCATTTTTCCAATCTCTAAATCTTGGTGGCTTCCAGGGCTCTCCATCTGTATTTATAACTCAGGTGATCCTTATCCAACCTCATGTTTTAAATAATATCTTTATGCTGATGATCAAAAAAATATATCTTGAGCTCCAACTCCTCCCTTAAATTTGTATACCTAACTCTGACCTTAGTTGCACATGGATATTTATCAGTCAACTCAAACTTGGTATGTATAAGAGAGAAGCTTCCTGCCTGCCACCAACACACTCCTTCCCTATACCCCCAGAATATCAGTAAACAGCATCTCCATGATCTGATTTGATGCAAACTCCTACCATCAACTACCCCACAGCTTATTCCACTCTGTCAGCACTGACTGCCTGCTATTCCTTGCATGTTGTCAGGGCTTTTGTACTGGCTATCGTCTCTGCTTGAAATTCTCTTCTCCCAGATTTCCACACAAATGGTTCTCTAAGTTTTTCCAGCTCTACCCAACTGTCACTTAACAGAGATTCTCTTGCCATACATAGTTAACCCTCAAACAATACGGGTTTGAACTACACAGGTTCACTTACATGATTTTTTTTTACAGCAGAGTACTGTAAATGCATATTCTCTTATGATTTTCTTAATAACACCTTCTTTTATCTTACTTTATTATAAGAATACAGTATATGATACACGTAACATAAAAAATATGTGTTAATCAACTCTGTGTTATTGGTAAGACTTCCAAGTCAACAGTGGCTATTAGTAGTTAAGTATGGAGGGAGTCAAAAGTTTTATGCGGATTTTTGACTGTGCAGGAAGGTTGGCATTCTTAATCCCTGTGTTGTTCAAGGGTTGATAGTACTATATAAAATATTACCCTATTTTCTATTTATCCCATTGAATCTGCTTTATTTTTCTTCACAGCATTCATCACTATTTGATACATCATTAATTTTTTACAGTTTATCTTTTCTCAGTAGAATGTTAGCTGCATAAGAGTAGGGCTTTATCTGAATCATGTATTGCTGCACGCCAAGCAATCAGTGCCTGACACAGTATAGACTACTTTAAAATTTAATATAAACACTAAAAATTATTCAGATTAATAATGAATTGTTACTAAATGAAAAAATCCTTTTCCATGCAAATACGTGAGGGAGACAATAAAAATGTGTTCAAAGAAAATAAAAATTAACTTGAGAGAAATGTATCTCATTTCTAAACCACAATATAAATCACAGTATAATTCTTTTTCCTAAAACTTCAATGATGGAATTCATTACTATATATTTATAATATTTCCAGTCATCAATGAAACTCAAATTTTAAGAAAAGACAGTAAGCTCATCTTATTAAAAAGAATTTTTAAAGTAAGAAAGCCCTTCCCCCAGGTGCTTCTAAAATACAAATAAAATATAAAGAGGATCATAAGCTCTTCGATATTAATGTCTTTCCAATACAGAAAACCACCCTGGTTTTCATGAGAAACATCTATCTCTTCAGATACTATGAAAAGTAAAAGCAATATTAGGCAATTAAAAATGGTTACACTTCAGTTAGAAAAAAAAAGTTTTTAAAAGTTAGTCATCTCTTTATCACAGGATCCCAAGAATACAGTAATCCTTTGTATAAAATGCAATAAAATCATTCCTTCTTAACACCAAAGAATATTATTAAATAAGAACGGATTTAATTGGATCTCAAATTTTACTTATATAAAATCTAAATGAAAACTACCTGGAAAGCTCAAGGCCAGTCAAATATGAAAGTACATCTAGATTTGTGGAAGTCAGAATTCACACTCTGACCTTGTTAAAGTGACAGAACCAAATACAGTTAACGTATATAAGAATGTGCAGCAACACTGCATAATCTCATATTAGCTATCATATTTTTCATTATTCCTCAGGGGAAAAAAAACTAAGTTGACTGACTAAAAAATAATGAAAATCTAAATAAGTAAATATTCCTTGAAAGTTATAATTTAGATGTTCCTTGAACTTTCCAAAAGCTTAATCTTTATAAAATTAAATGCAAAAAAACTGCACTGATGCAAAAAATAATTTTATACTTTCCCATCAGTAAACATGAAATGCTATGCTGTCAAACATGCACAGATTCTACAGAAATAGTTTACTAAATGAAAAAAAACAAGGATCAAGCTGTAATTTACCCAAAAATTACCTGACAAGTCTAGTCTAACACCTGAGGTTTCAAAAAAAAACAGACTATAAACTAATTTAAAGGTCCTTATCTATTATTGTAATATTAACCTTACTAAGAACTACAGAATAAATAAATACATCTTTACTTCCAACAGGAAGTCTTAACCCTTTCATTAACTAGCAAGATGACTTACCGCCCACGTTTTAGTCAACCTGAAGATTGGGGCACTCTGTAAGCCAGAAACCACCGCCATAAGTGCATGAAGGTTATTCAGCTCATACAGTTTCTGAAGATTTATGAAAAAGAGGAAGAGAGATGAAAAATAATGAGAATAAATACAAGAAAACTTTAGATTAACAAGTAAAATCTAGGCAATGGGTAGTGTTCTAGTACTTCTTACCCTGATCAGTGAAATTTGTCTCTAGAGTACCCGTTATGTTTACAAGAAGTTGATTTTGGCCCACAACAGAACCTTCCCTCGTTCTAACCTGGCACTGTCCCCAAGCTCTGGGAACAAATCTACCTCTGGTTTGGTAATATATTAAGAAAACCAAAGTTATGGCTCAATATCAAGCTTACCCAGTATGATCATGCACCCCAGGTTCTAGTAAGGAGTCTCTTCCTTATACTGAAATACTAAGTCTCTACCTTATGATCCTAGTTTCAAGAAAGGGTCTGTGCCCAGGATCCTGGTCTGGTTTCTTACTCAGTACTTTCATAATTTCAGGGTTAGGGTTGAAACCTGCTTTCTACAGTTCTTGATTTCCTGCTTCCTACTGCCTGAATCCTCTGATCCTTTGTTCTTCACTCATGTTGGGACGTCCCCTTGCTTCCTAATACTAGACCTTGCTTTTTATAGTCCCCTTACAGAACTCCTCTCTAACATGAGGTTCCATCAGTTTGTCAAGAGATCTACTTAACATTTATTGCTAATTTCCCAGATACTTATATCTTAATGGTCCTATCTGAAAATCATTTAGAATGGTCCTTGCCCACCACCAAGAGACTCCAAGGCAAAAATGCCTGTTTTGAACATTAGCGCAAGGAAAGGAGAAGGGTTCTGTTTCTCTGGAGAACTCTGACCAACTTTATCTTTTTTTTTTTTTCTTCTTAAAAATTTTATTTATTTGACAGAGAGAAACACAGCCAGAGAGGGAACAAAAGCAGGAGGAGTGAGAGAGGGAGAAGCAGGCTTCCTGCCGAGCAGGGAGACCGATGTGGGACTCGATCCCGGGTGTCTGGGACCATGACCGGAGCCGAAGGCAGTCGCTTAACCAACTGAGCCACCCAGGCGCCCCAACTTGATCATCTTAACTCAGGTCTCAAAGAATTCCCATAAAGTTTCAAGAAATATGAAATCAAGTGATTCAATTAAAAAAAAAAAAAAAAAAAGATGAGGGGCGCCTGGATGGCTCAGCTGGTTAACTGTCTGCCTTTAGCTCAGGTTAGGATCCCAGGGTCCTGGAATCAAGCCCATATTGAGCTCCCTGCTCAGTGGGGAGCCTGCTTCTCCCTCTCCTTCTGACTGCTGCTCTGCTACTTGTGCTCTCTCTGTGTCAAGTAAATACATAAATAAAATATTTTAAATAAAAGGAAAAAACGCTTTAAGAAAACAAGAATTCACAAATGGAGAACAACATCAAGTATTTGCCTCGGAGAAAATGAAGATTAAATATGAAGATACTATCTACAATGCAACATAAAAGACAGTTTTTTTAAAAAAAATGTGAAATAAAGGTTAAGAGACATGAAATGTAGAGAAAAAAGGCCAACATTTATCCAGTTGGAAGTTGCAGAAGAAGATGATAAAAAGTAATGGTAGAAACAATCTGAGAGGTAATGGCAGATTATTTTCCCAGATTACTGAAAAGAAGTTAATTCTTTAGGGTCAGGAAGCTCAAGGAATTCCAAGCAGAGTAAAAAACAAAAAACAAATACACAAAACTCTAAGTCTTAGAATAGCACTCTTTTCCTAAGGATTTTATTTCTTATTTTTGAGCAAGCAGGAAGAGGGGGGAGAGGGAAAAGCAGGCTACTTGTTTAGCAGCAAGCCCAATGTGGGGCTCGATCCCAGGACCCTGGGATCATGACCTGAGCCAAAGGCTGATGCTTAACTGACTAAGCCATCCAGGCACCACTGGAATAGCATTTTTTAAGAACAAGGGGACATAAAGAGACTTCTAGGTTAAATAAAATAAAGATCACTTTAACAGAGGATTTTTAAAAATGGTGTCAGGGGCGCATGAGTGGCTCAGTTGGTTGGGGAACTGCCTTTGGCTCAGGTTATGATCCCGGAGATCCGGGATCCAGCCCCACGTCAGCTCCCTGCTCGGCAGAAAGCCTGCTTCTCTGCTTCTCCCTCTCTCACTCCTCCTCCTGCTTGTGTTCCCTCTCTCACTGTGTTTCTCTCTGTCAAATAAATAAATAAAATCTTTTAAAAAAATGGTGCCAGATGCTCAACATTACTAATTATCAGGGAAATGCCAATCAAAGCCACGATGAGACAGCCTTTCATACAGGTCAGATTGGCCGCTGCTAAGAAAATAAAAAATAAAAAATAACAAGCATTGGCAAGTATGTGAGGAAAACACTGCTCACATACTGCTGGTGGAACTGTAAATTGATGCAGCCACTGTGGCAAGCACAGTGGAGGGTCTTCAAAAATTTAAAAACAGAACTACCATATAATCCAGCAATTCTATTTGTGGGTATTTAAGCAAAGAAAATGAAAACACTAATTCAAAGAGATATATGCATCCCTATGTTAACTGCAGCACTATTTACAATAGCCAAGGTATGGAAGCAACCCAGTGCCCACTGATGGATAAACAGATAAAGAAGATGTGGCATATATGATACAATGCAGTATTACTCAGCCACAGAAAGAGAATGAAATCCTACCACTTGTGATCTTGTTAGACCTAGAGAGTATTATGCTAAGTGAAATAAATCAGAGAAAGACAAATACAGTAGGATTTTCCTTATATTTGGAATCTAAAAACTAAAACAAATGAACAAACAAAACAGAAACAGATTTATAAAATAAACTGTTGGTTATCAGAGAGAAGGTTTGGGGGAGTGGACAAAACAGGCAAAGGGGATTAAGAAGTATAAACTTCCAGTCCAAAAATAAGTAAATCATGGAAATTTGATGTACAATACAGGAAATACTGTAAAAAAATTGTAATAATTTTGTATGGTAGCTAGACTTATCATTGAGATAATTCCATAATGTATAAGAACCCTGAATCACTATGATGTACACCTGAAACCAACAGGATATTGTACATCAATTATACATCAAAAAATGGTGCCAGAATTATCCAAATGAAAAATATAACCAGTGATCCATAATTTGTATATGCATAAAAAATCTATTCCACATGGATTAAATACTCAAGTACAAAAATCAAAGCTATAAAACTTAAAGTTAGATATGTTTAAATAAGACAATGAAAATTTATTTAAAGATCAGTAAGTTTGACTACAAAAGAATAGTATAGTTAAGAATATCTATATCAAAACATAAAATGAAAAGTGATGACAAGTCACAAATAGCATGATGCATATGAAAACATATAACAGAGAACTAGCATCTAGATTTAAATTAAAAAACTTTTACAAAAACCAATAAAGAGAAAACTGTTCAAAGATCTTGAACAGACATTTCAGGAGAGAAAACCTAAATGGCCAACACAGAAAAAAATACTCATTCTCATCACATTCAATGAAAGTTATTTGTCATTTTCTTTTTTTTTCTTTTTATTTATTTTTTTTTATTTGTCATTTTCTTTAATGGTAATTTATCTGTTCTCTCTACATTTCTAGGGCTTCAACCCTCACATGAGCACCAAGAGACTCCCACAAGAAAGCTTTATAGCAGCAGTGCTTATAACAACAAAAATCTGAGAACTACCCAGGTAAGAGTATACTGAAGAATTTGTGGTATATGCAAATAAGAGAGCACTCTACAAGAGATATACTCCAAACATTCAGTAAGAGTGCTGAGTGAATAAACCAAGTTTTAATAGTATGAAAGTAATTAGGAAATAATTTAATTAAAAAAAACTGAAAAACATATGCAACAGTATATGATTCAGGAACATACGCACATATATAAAACTATCAAAGAAAAGCAAACGACATTCTGGTCAATGGTTCCTTTTGTAGTGGGAGGGTAGGGATCGCATATGAGGAGACCTACAGGAATTCAAAGAGGGCAGCGGGTACACGGACATCCACCTTACCACTCTTTTGCTACCTTAAATGTTTTATAAATTTTTTGAGTAGGTCTGTGATCAGTTTTATGTGTTAAACTTGATGAGACTACAGTACCCAGTTATTTAATCAAACATTAATCTAGGTGTTGCTGTGGAGCAGTTTTGTAGATATGGTTTAATCTATAATCAGCTGATTTTAATTAAGAGATTACACTTGATAAGCTAGTAGGCTGCATCTAATCAGCTGAAATGGCTTAAGAGACAAAAACTAAGGTTTTCCAGAGACATAATTCTGCCTCAAGACCGCAGCTTCAATTCCAGCCCGAGTTTCTAGACTGTCCACCTGACCTATAATCCATTTCACACTTGCCAACCCCCTCCCCCAACTACCAAAGCCAATTCCTTAATTTTCTTTATATATTTGTATATTTATCTTCCCATTCTACAGAGCCCTAACTGATACAGTGTCCTAAAGAAGAAAGAGACCTGCCAGTTTTATACAGACTGAATACAGAAGACAGAGAGGCAGAATAGAAGGATTTAAGAGATAGTGCCTGACAAAAAAGGTTATGAACTTAGGGCTTGGGATGAAAGCAACTACTGTCAAAAATAAAAGTCTAAGAGTATGAACTGGAACTAAACGATTATTTGATGAGAAGGATAACAGCAAGCCTGATAGGCAGAATTTTGGTGGTTTTGAAAGGAATGTGCAAAGACATAAAAATACTAACAAAAATACCAGAAAGCAATAAAACAAATTCAGACTCTGTGCAGAGAAGATATGAATTTGTTAGCTAAAATTCAATATTTATCAAACATCACAGAGAATGTTTTCAGGAGTTTTATGACATTGCCACAAAATATATTTAGAAAGCAAACTCTGCCACCTAGTGCCACACAGTGTTAGAATACAATTACCCAGGTGCTCAAGGAAAATACAGAAGTGTTACAACTTACAGCAATTAGAATTTTACAATAAATTAGAACTGTAAAAATGGTATCCTCATTTTAGTCCACTTTCATTCAGACATGAGGTAAGTTTTTTTCTATAATGAAGAATGTGGCTACAATGATATCATCTTTTAGTGAATTTAACATAAATTTGGAGTTGTTATGAGTTTTAATAAAGTATTAGTATCCTCTTGTGAAATGCTCTGTTCACCCTCCTCTCTAAACTCTGACCATCCCCTGAAATCAATGTTCCTTTTCTCTTGCTGCATTTATTACCCATGTCCTACAACAACTACTCAGCTAACATATTTGGTTAATATTCCCTTTATATTATTCTTTAAGTCTTATCATTCTCCACACAGTTGGCAGTGATATATTTGAAAAAGCAAATAACTGATAATGTATTTTCCTACTTAATCCTGTAGGGTTTTTCCAATTACCTGCACAAGAGTCCAACATGTTGTAACTATCATACTTCACCCATAATCTGATCTCTGCCTACTTATCCAGTCAAATAAATAATATAATTTAGCTAGTCTGAGAGAGTAAGAAAGATATAGGAGGGAGGAAGACAGCAGGAAGAAAGAAAAGACAAAGAAAACAAGCACACAATTGAAAAAATTAATATACTAATCAATAAGTCTTATTTTCCAGGGTCATTAAATAGTAAATAAGGTGTCACAGGCAAATACTCACAAACAGTGCTGAATGGTTGGACTCAAAAAATAAAAACAAAAGTCTTTCTTACCTTAGCGGTTTTAATATAGTGGCTCAAAACTTCTGCTCTAATTTTTAATGTCTGAGCATGGAGAATTTCTCTAACAACCCAGAAGCTCACCTGCAAATAAAAACGAAAAACAGCTGAATGGTGGCAAGTCTCTTTACTCCCTGGTATGCAATTAATGACAGGAGCTACTTGATGAACTATCTACAGTTGGTTAAAAAAATTTTTCTCTTTCCCAGTACTCCACCCAGTTGGCTATACACCCAATCTTTGGATATTGCATACACTTCACGTGTGTGTGTACATACATATATATATGTGCATACAGACATGTATGTATGTACTTACACACAAAAACATCACTATGACTTTTCATTTGTAAAAGCAAACAAGTTCTGAAAAGCCAAGAGAAGAATGCAATAAATCTGGAGTGATATAATAAGAACACTATACCAATATGTGTGATTTTGCTATATTCTGAAACATTGTGGCAGAATTAGATAGGCTTTAAGAGCAGACATTATAAAATATGTTACTCATGGCATGCTTTTCCTGTGGCTGTGTAATCCCACAATGCCACTGATTTACATTAGGCATAATCAAAAGTGTGAAGAATCTTAAGTGTTTCTTGGTATGAATAAAATGAAATAAAATAGCATAAAGAAAACTGTATCTAAGTCATTTTAAAATTAAGATTGTATTTTAAAAATCATACAATGCTTTCTCTAATTCAATAAACCATATTTACAGTTTCTTTTAAAAACATTAAAAATCATTCGTCAGAAGGCAGACTGTATCTGTAACACTAATAAAAGACTCTAAGCCACTCTGATGAAAGTAGTCTGCTTACCATATGATATTATTTTTAATTCATTTACTATGAAAAGAAAATCAGAGCACCAACAGTTGGCTCAAACTTCTCTAAGTCTAAAAACAGAGTATTAGTAAGAAATGACAGTGCAAAATATAGTGTCACTGCCTCACATTTCAACTCCCTGTTTTAGTGAGAAACATTTCAGATTTTACTTATAATTTTCATCAATAAATTGCCAAAAACATATTTTACAAATGTACATACATAAATATAAAATTACATATTTTACAAAACTATTTTCATATTTGTTACTATATTTGGTAATAACTATCCCTGATTCTGATAAAGTTTACTTCTAAAATATGTCAAAATCTATTTTTAAAGATTTTATTTATTCATTTGACAGAGAGAGAGATCACAAGTAGGCAAAGAGGCAGGCAGAGAAAGAGGAGAAAGCAGGCTCCCTGCTGAGCAGAGAGCCCGATGTGGGCCTCGATCTCAGGACCCTGAGATCATGACCTGAGTCAAAGGAGAGGCTTTAACCCACTGAGCCACCCAGGAGCCCAAAAGCTATACTTTAGATATGTGATCAACAACCATAGTCAATATCAACTGTGAACTCAATCTAAACTGCATGATCACTGACCATACTAAATTTAATGTGAGACAAACTTTAAGACTAATACCATCAAGATTTTAAAACATGGCCAAAAAGTTCTTGTCATTGTTTTCACTGAAAGTTGGGGTATAATGTCATCTGCCATGTCATCTGGACAGGCTTGTGACTACTCTGATGAACAGAAGACTAAGGAAATTGATGCTAACTTTCAGGACAAGGTCATAAAAGAGCACAGAGCCCTTGCCTTGGGTTATTGGAACATTCTGTCTGAGATTCCTGAACTATATACCATGTAAGAAGTCCAGCAACCTGAGACCACCATCCTGGAAAGGCGAAGTGTAGATGCTCCCCAGCTGACAATCCTAGCTAAAGCCAACCACAACAGATAATACTGATCCAGAATGACCAACACTAAGATTCAGTACAATAAAATTACTGGGAAAAAATCTGTTGGCCATTGAGACAAAAAGATAAAGTAATTTTTTAAAAAGATTTTATTATTTATTTGACAGAGAGAAATACAGCTAGAGAGGGGGAGGGAGAGGGACAAGCAGGCCTCTGGCTGAGCGGGGAGCCCGATGCGGGACTCAATCCTGGAACTCGGGATCATGACCTGAGTCGAAGTCAGAAGCTTAATGACTGAGCTACCCAGGTGCCCTAAAGATAAAGTAATTTTTAAGGAAAATAAAATGTAATTATCATCAGATTTTTCAATAGCAACACTGTCAGGGAAAAAATGGAGTAATATATTATCAAGGAAAGAAAATCTTATACAGAGGATAGGAAAATTTGTCAGCATGTAAGAATTCAGGCAATACTGTTCTAATGAGCCCTTCCTGAGTATTGTTAACAGAGAACGAGCTTCAGGCAACCAAAATGCCTAGAGAAACACTATAAGGATGGTACTTTTTCAAAAAACTAAGACTAAAGGAAGGTTAAAAGAGAGTATATTACATAATGCCTATATATAGTACAACTAGAAAAATAACACCTGCAAACCATCTACCTGTTTATAGGAACATCATTGGTATTAGTATTAGTATTCTGAGTCTGTTGTTTGTTATGTAGGACAAAGCAAATGAGTATATGATAGGGTGCTATATCATGTCCTGTGTTCCTTGAAAACCAGAATTCTGGGTGTGGAGGAAAGAAAATGTGGATGTAATACAGAAGAGCTGGAAGTAATGGGCACCTGGGTGGCTCAGTTGGTTAAGCAACTGCCTTCAGCTCAGGTCATGATCCCGGAGACCCGGGATCGAATCCCACATCGGGCTCTCTGCTCTGCAGGAAGCCTGCTTCTCCCTCTCTCACTCCCTCTGCTTGTGTTCCCTCTCTAGCTGTGTTGCTGTCTGTCAAATAAATTTAAAAAAATCTTAAAAAAAAAAAAGGCTGGAAATAAAAGTCTGGTCTTGAATTCGAATCAGAAGTATCAATATGAAGCATGAGATGCTTATCTTTAAATAGTTGTATGTCTATGTGTATGATACACAGATATTCTAGCTATCTCTGCTGAAAAAGGCACAGAAATTGTCATTAGAACAGCAATGAACATTCCGCCAGTAAGAAACCAGGACTTGTTCAAGAAATGTTGATTCCAGGGGTCAAGGACAGGTAGGTAATTGACAAAATGAACCTGAAACATCTTTGTATACCAGATGGCAAGGAAACTATTCAATACTACTAGGGTCATGACAAAGGACATGAATGCCAACTTGAAAAGACTTCTAATGACCAAAGATGGAACGATATTAGTTTCAATAATAATAATAACCACAATAAGCTGAAACACATCATACACATTTAAATTTATGAGTTCATAGTGGTATTAAAAAATAAAAAACTACTTGGTCACTATTACAGAAAGACAGAACACCAGTTCATTATCTTCAAAATGATTAAATAAAGGGAAAGAATCAAACGTTTATTCTTCCTTGCTTACTAGGAATGAACCTCTGGGCAAGCAAATACCAGATGAGGGAAAATGTCCCTATAAAAGCATTTCAAGGGGCACCTGAGTGGCTCAGTCAGTTAATCACCTGCCTTTGGCTCAGGTCATAGTCCCAGGGTCCTGGGATTGAGTCCGGCATCAAGCCTTCCCTGATCAGTGAGGGGTCTGCTTCTCCTTGTCCCTTTTCCCCTCTCTCCTCATACTTGCTCTCTCTTAAATAAATAAAATCTTAAAAAAATAATAATAATAATGGCGCAGACAGCTTCCTTCTAAAAGACTAACTTCTTTCATAATTTGCTATTTCAAAACTCCTATGACCCTACTAGGAGAAATTAACAGAGTAATGGATCAACTAAGCAAAATTATAGGATCAACTGTAATCTGGAATAAGGATAAAAGCTTTTGGTACAATGTGACATTTTGACTCTGGCAACTTTTTGGCTTATTTATGAACAGTAGGTCTAAAATCTAAAGTCATATTTGTGAATATTATAACAATGTTTTGTTTGGCAAAAAAATTTTACTATGACAAAAAATTCTGACCAATTCAGAAAAATCTGAATATATAACTATATAACTTGAATATAAAATTCATTGAAAGACATGCTTGCCCTCTATCTCTACTTTAGTGGTTTGATCTGATTTTTTAAAAACTTTGATCTGCTTCATTTTGGGGAATACAGTGAACCAAATAACCTGAGAAACTGTTTGCTATAAACTCCTAGAAATGTTGGATTAAAGACAACAAGCTCTTTTGTAAAAAAATGTGTGGCTACCTTGAAAGGTTTTCCCTAGAGGCAAAAACAAAGGGGAAAAAAAAGGAGGAATCAAAGGCAAAGCAGTGGTTAAAAGAAAGGGCACTGCAGTTGCCCATGGAGGATTTTTTTTCAGTGATGTAGGGGCTCAGAATTCAATACTTCTCCCAAGACATAACACAAGTTGCCCATCTCTATTCTACCACACTATGTCTATCTAAGGGATCTTCAAAGTGCTAGAACCTTGGTGAAAATGTAGGCTACAACAATTCACTTACTGGCAGGGGAAGACCAACACAGGAGACGAAGAAAAGTTTTTTGTAAGACTCAGTAACTAACCCTTAAGTAGATTTCAAGTTTAAATTTTCACTACAGCAAAGTATGGAAGTTCCCAACCAAAGCTTATGAAAACTGAATGAAGTCATTATAGTCGTTGGTACCAGCAAAAGCAAACCCAAGCATTTCAGAAGAGGTATATCCTCAATCTAAGCAGCAGCAGAATTCCCATAGATGAAGCACAGAGAAAGCTTAAATGAGCATGAGCTCTCAATCTAAAATTACAAACGGCATAAGAAAGCAAACCATTTTGTTTAAGGATCAGCAGAAATAACACAGAATTAGTACTCCCAAGTCTCTGGATAATAACACAGAAATTATATAGTAAACTATTAAAAATAATTTAAGAAATATTAAAAATGAACTAGTGTAAAAGCACAGATTTGAAACAGATATGACCCATCTATAAGAGAATTAGTGAACTGAAATATAGATCTGAGGAATCCACGCACAAAGGAGTGTAAACAAATAGATACAAAATATGGGTTAAGATTCAAGTAGAAAAGAATATCAAGCCCCAACAAATTTCCAAGAGAAATTACAGAAGAAAAAAATATAGAGATCACACAGAGAGACACTGTTTGAAGAGATAGTGGCGAAAATATCCTGGCATTGATGTGAAAAGTTAAACTACTTCTTAATGAAAATATATTAAGGAACTGAATTTTAGAAACAAAATTATCAAAATTTTATAAGCAACTCACATGATTAAATCTTCTTGTGAAGGCAACGGCATTTGGTGCAGAACTGTATTTTTCTTTTTTATTCCATCCACAACTCGAAAGCTCCTGAAAATATGTGCAAAAATACATTCATGAAATAGCCCAGTTTTTCTTGTTATATTAAAGGTTTCAAAACATAAAAGACAGTTGTGTCCTTTCCTAGAGCCATTTCGTTTAACAGGAACTTATCTAATACTATAACCATTCAGTTAAATCACAAAAACAAATTCTACCAGTAGAATAATAAAGAGGGAAAATTATCTGTCTATGAGAATATAGATAACTAGACCTATACTTTATAGGGAGATTGGTGGATTCTTCTTTGAAGAGAGTTGAATCCCAAGAGGAAGGGCCTATAGATAATGAAAGCTGAGCTTCCTACAATGTGTAGTGAAGCCTAGTAATTGCCAAGCCTCGTTCAGTTACTCAGAACTGCCAATTAGGTTTGAGTACCTCGCTCTCCAAGCTGACAGCCAACCACCCCAGATATGCCATGAAACCTCTAAATAAAGAGTTCTTGATACCCCCACAGGGTCTGTCAATAGAATGCAAAGGGCTTAATAAACTTGGGATGTCAAAAAATTAATTTTTTTAATACTGATCTCTAACTGATATGATATTCATTTAACCATAAATGTAGAGTACAGATTACAGATGAGTTAGCAGTATCTATGACTTTGTCACTGATAAAAAGTTTTCATATCACATTACAGTTGGTACAGATAGCCCAAAAATATCATTTATACTCATCACCAGTTTGAAATTATAAGCTCATTACCTCTGGATCTTAATGTGTTAATAAAGAAGCACATATATATTGCTATATTACAGTTATAAAAACATGTTGGTAAGTGTATTTTGGTAGCACTGATTCCTATGATTTTGAAGATGGGTTGAGCTCCATATGCTTTGTTCAGGTGCCAGAGGAGTCCAAGGTTCAAAACAGGCTAAGAACTCTGCTGTAATACAGCACCCATACCAGAAAGAGACAGAATCTGAGCAAATCTATCTATCTAATCTAAGGAAACTGAGTTAGGGCAGGAAACAAACAAACAAAAACTGAGAAAAGAAAAAAATCATACAACTATTACTCTCAGATAGATGGGGATATTGCTCCCATTAGGCAAAAACAGGAAGATATATTTAGAGAACAAAACAGAGCTTTTGGAAATGAAAAACATGGTAAGAGAGATTTTAAAAACCAACATAAGAGTTGTGGGGTAAAGGTGATAAAATCTTTTACAAAATAAACTCAAAACAGGAGTCAAAATATTATATTAAGTAGAGTCCGTAAGAGTCAATGTCTGCATAATAACAAGAAGAGAGAAAAATTTATCAAAAAAATTTTTTGTAATGCCCCTAGAACTTTAAGGACAAGAAAAGACCTATCTCGTGCCTTTTATAATGGAGTAAATTTTTTAAAAACCCTCAAAACCAAGGCCTAGCATCAAAACGTTTAAAGCATTAGAGACTATGGGATTATAAATCAATAAGACTCAAAAGCAAAGCAAAATAAAAATAGATCACAGGCAGAATAAAGGAATCAAAGGCACTGATACCTCAGGAGTATCACTGAAAGTCAAACACAACTGAAACAATGTCTTCAAAATCCTAGAATTCTGTGTCCAAGAAAAATATGAATTAAGTATGAAAATATACTGCAGAGATTTTCAGACATGAAAGTCTTAGAAAATTTGTCTTCTATGCACCTACTCTGAGAGCCAGCAGATTAAGAAAAAGGAAGACACAGGATCCAGGAACCTGGGTAACCAACACAGAAAGAAAATACTATGAATACCCAGATTAATAGTAAAGGGAGATCCTGGGATACAACTATGAGCAGAGCCAAGGAGCACCTGGGTGGCTCAATCAGTTAAGCATCCGCCTTCAGCTCAGGTCATGATCCCAGGGTCATGGGACTGAGCCCTGCATCGGATTCCTTACTCGGCTAGAGACCTACTTCTCCCTCTCCCACTCCCCCCTGCTTGTGTTCCCTCTCTCTCATTGTCTCTTTCTGTCAAATAAATAAATTAATTAAAAAAAAGAAGAACAATAGCTCAGATATTAACTAGCAAGACGACAGAAATTACAAGAGGAGTGCCTCTCAAAGATGAAACAGTATCTAAGAGTTTGAACACACTGAGAAGGCATTAACTATATTCACCACTGGCAGAAAAATTAGTGACTGGTACAGAGAAAGCTTAAGTAAGTTATTAGCTCAAGGAAAACAAAATTTAAGTAAGTAATCATGGCTCGATTGTAAAGAACAGAGTCACAATTACTTATTCATGTCAAAATTATGACATACCTACAAGTGAAAAAGAGGAGGAACTGAATTGTGTATCAGGGGAAGAGAATGTAAGACTAAAATCACCTTCTACAGTACAGAGAGTCAATAAATCATATCCAAAATTTTAAAAATTATAAACAACAGGCATTTAAATGCATTATCTGAAAATAGGACATAAACTCCTCTGAGGAGAAATAGCAAACACTGGATGGGTGAGCGGCTCAAAGGTGGGGCTGGTGGAAATATGTGACTTCTTAAGTGTGATGTATTCCTATCTTCCATAAAATTTAAAAATAGAAACAAAAAGAAAGAGTGTAAAGGGACGATGGAGGAAACCGTTATCATGATGATACAATACTCCAAAAGCACAGGTACTATTCCCTTGACTGGAGTGATGTCAGTGAATCTTGAAAAAAGTGGTCGATTCAGTACTTTGGAAGCAGGCGGACTTGGTCAAAACTGTTTCCACACAGTGTAAGCCAATACTGAGGTATTGAGAGGTACTCGGATTCCCTTTTCTGGCCTGAGTAACTGAGATGGAGAATACTAAGGGAAGAAACAGCAATTACTGCTTCAACATGATGGATAAGCAGTAAATGCTCTGAAGATATGAGTTACTAACGTTTTTAAAACCTAAAGCTAGATTACAACTTTCAGATCTGAAATACTGAAGAAAAATATAAAACAGCAGAAGCAATGTCACAGTAAGAAAAAGAATTGTTTGTTACTGAGCCTACTCATTTCACATTACCTCCCTATATGGATGGAAAATAATGACAGACATTACGTGAATGTAAAAACGACAGGATAACCATAATAAAAACATCCAGGGGCACCTGGGTGGCTCAGCTGGTTAAATGTCTGCTTTCAGCTCAGGTCATGATCCCAGAGACCCGGGATTAAGCCCCACATTGGGCTCCCTGCTCAGCGGGAAGTCTGCTTCTCCCTCTCTCACTCCCGCTGCTTGTGTTCCCTCTCTAGTTGTGTTTCTCTCTACCAAATAAAATCTTAAAAAAAAAAAAAACCATCCAACTGCTAGAAAATATTTTTGTTCTAAAAATATAAATATTTAAATATGTGAATATATATTAACTATATAAAGACAGCATATTTTAGGTCAAATTCCAAGAATTAAATCTATAAATACTGAAATTTTTTTTTTTAAAGATTTTATTTATTTGACAGAGAGAAACATAGCCAGAGAGGGAACACAAGCAGGGGGAGTGAGAGAGGGAGAAGCAGGCTTCCCGCCAAGCAGGGAGCCCAATGTGGGGCTCAATCCCGGGTCTCCGGGAACATGACCTGAGCCAAAGGCAGTCGCTCAACCAACTGAGCCACCCAGGCGCCCCAATACTGAAATTGTTTTTAACCAATTAATATTATTTCCAAATTTGTATTAATGCCATGATCAAAGTGTCTGTGTCAAATTGATATTATACTTATCAGACTACTCAATGTAGCCATTTGGTGGGAGTTCAAACTCAATAATGAACTTTACACATAAAGTGAATTTCACTTTGTTAGAAGGCTACACTCTAATGAATATCCTTTTATCTTTTCTGACATTTCTGATCATTTCCTAAAAATACAGTCCAAAAAGTACAATCACTAGGTCACGGAGGATGAACCTTTTCAAGGTTTTGAAACCCATTAAACTGCCCTCCTTAAACAGTCATTTATACCACTATTACCGAGTGTCGTTTTCCTAAAAGTCTTACTGAATATGGGTATATTTATCCCCTTTCTATATAGCATTGCTTTAATTTCCCCAACTGTAAGAGTAATTATATTTGTTAAAAAGAGAGAAAATGAGGGTGGTGCCATGAACCAACTATAAACCCACCACAGAGAGAAAATCTATGAAAACACACCTTCCCAATCTTCTTTATGTGCATATGTGGGCCTGGTTTTTGTTTGTTTAAAATAGCTGATACTTTTACTGTCCTCCTTTGTGTGATTTAATCCTCTAGTTTTATGTTTACAAAGGCATTCTCAGCCTGAGAACAGCTGTCTTAACAGCAGCAGTAAAAGTAAGAGTTAACACTAACAGAGATTACTGTGTGCCAGGCACTAGTCTAAATGCTTTAATACATATTAACTCATTTGAACCTATCTTCATCATTATTATAAATTATGATAAACAAGGAACCCAGATAAAAGTAGCAACGAACTACAGCTTTATTTTTTTTACACTCAAAATTTCCAAATGCTTTTCTGACTCCTCAAATAAGAAATGATAAAAATGGATACAAATTTGGATAAAAAATTCATCCAATTCTTAGAACATTTCAACATCATTAACTTAATGGAAAAATGCTTTGCCCCTTTAACAAAACTCTCTTGGAAGCTGGCAGAAAGCAGGTGGGGATGAATCTATGGTCACATTAGTTGGGAGCAAAGAGATGAAAATTCCACTGGAGCCCTTGGTTTTAAGACTTTTGTAATTAGAAAATGTGAAGACACAATCAGGTTTTTAAAAACCTCTTAAGACAGTAGCTTCTGCTTCAGAAAACATTTCCACTTTGAGACGATGCTATATTACTAGCACTTCCAACATAACAATAAACTACAATGATGGAGAAGAGATTAGTGGTTCTAGGAGTTAAGCAGGGTGGGAAGTGAGTAGGAGTGGGACTGGTTGACTACAGAGGGCCAAACAAGGGAGAGAAACTTCTGTGATACTGCAATAGCTCTGTATCTTGACTGAGGTGATGGTTAGACAAAACTACACACGGAAAAAAATGTTATAGAACTATAGGGATACGTGCTGTACAAATGTCCATTCCCGTTTGGCCACTGCACCATACTTAAATAAGATATAACTTGTAGGGAAAACTGGGTAAAGGGTAAGTGGGACCTCTCTGCAATATTTCTGCAACTTTCTATGAATCTATATCATCCCTGTACTATTTTTTGCAAGTTCCAATGAACCTGTAATTATCTCAAAATAAAAAGTTAAACAACAACAACAAAAAAATCCATTTAATGAATTACGGAGCTGAAATTGCCCTGGGAATCCAGGAATGAGCTCACTTTCTTCTTAAACCTTGACGTGCACTTATATTAGCTAGTCTTAAAGGAATTTTGCCCTGCCCCACCTCTCTACCTCTCAAAAGCCACTGAACTTCACTGTGAAGGGGAAAAAAAAACAACCCTGCTTTTCCCTTGTCTCTCTTTTTGTCTGACTTCAGGATATTCCTCCAGGAAACACTGTAAACGATATGAGAAATAAATTCTCCCACCAGTGGAATCTTGCATTTGGCAATGTTAGTCTAGTTAAGAGTTATTCTATACTAAAACTTCTCTCATGAACACCAAAGAGTAAACTTAGGGACTCAAAGAATTTTTTTTAAGAGTCTGATTTAAGAATAAGACTGATTTAAGAGAGGAGTTTCAAGATGGCGGAAGGCCAGGTGACCGCATGTCGGGGAGTTCCCTGAAGAAAGCTGAATTCCAGCAAAAAAACCACTACAGGACCACTATGAACACCCATGAAATCAGCCTGAAATGTGATATTTCGCACTTTTGGATCACCACGGGAGACAAGGACCATCGACAAAAAGGTAGAAACAAGTAAGAGGGA